>VXBJ01000742.1:277845-300160 GCA_013400055.1 Nycticryphes semicollaris | reverse complement strand
CTTGGAGCAACCTGGTGTGGTAGGAGGTGTCCCTGCCCAGGGCAGCGGGTGGCACTGGGGGTGTTCTAAGGTCCCTTTCAACCCAAACCATTCTGTGATTTTATATAATGTTATACTCCTGGTTGGTTTTACCATTGCTTTTGTAACAACTGATAAATAATTACTGTAAGGACACGCACATTAGAAATACTTTAACTATAGAGACAAAATATACTGGTATTTAAAAACATATGTTACTTCTGTGTTGATGCCTCATCCTGGTGGGCTTTGCTTCCATAACTTGGACAATCCAAGATTTAATGCTAATTATCTGTTCATTTCTATGGACTTCTTTTACAGGATTTTTCTTTGCTGTACAGAATGAAAAAAATCCTTTTAGAGAACTTTCATCACAGTAGAATGCAGTAAGTCAGTAATATTGCCTCATACAGCCTGCATTTTCAAATTTTACCAGTCGGTTCTGTGGTGAATAGAATTATCCATACTTCATAGCTGTGAAACTGAGGCAGAAGTTAACATTTGAAATGTTCCCTGCTTTTTGATATGCTTCAGCATTCCTCTAGAAAAAAAAAATAAATCAGTACTGAAAATGAAACAAAAATAATACAAAACATATTTCTGGCATTTACCCAAAGACTCTCCCTGGATCTTCCCAACGCAAAATGGATACAAGTAGGAATCCAGAAGTTCCTCCAGGCTAAAGAAAGTAAACCTGATTTCTTGTATTCTGAAGTTCAAAAGAGACAAAACCAGGGCTGTTCTAAATCCCTTCATGAGATTTCAGATAAACAACGCAGCTCCTAGCTGCTGCCCTTTCCAAAGGGCAGGGTTTATGCTCTTGAAAGTTGATGATTGGCTTTTCCATTAATTAAGCAACGTCACATTAAGCCACTTCTCACATATACGTGGTTGTTTGCAGAAGGCTCTGGCACCCTCCCAGTGCCTGACTCTGTGGAGCTCAGGGCCGGAGGGGATGGTTTATTCCCGTGAAGGCAATGAAATCCATACCTCCATGAGAATTGGTGGTTCCTGCCACAGCTGCAGGTGTTTTGGTGGCTGTCCTAGAAGCTGGACGTGCAGATGGATGGTTTGTGCCTGTCCCTGCCCTAACTTTGCTGAGGGTCTTTTGCCATCAGTTTTCGGTGGCTGTGTGGCACAGCTGGGGTCCTGTGGGCCTGCTGCTCCTGCGAGGTAACTGGGAATTGGTCACCAGCTCCATTAGAGAGGAGTATGGGCGTTCCTCCAAGCCCCTTTGTAAAGGAGCTGCAGGTGGGAAAAGTGACAATGAGAATGTCAGTTCATTCAGCCCGGGTTGTTCCGGGTGAAATGAAAACTGCAGCTTCACTTTGGGACCCCTGACAAACTCCTGGTGTTTGACACAAAACAGGCGTCTGCCATGTCACCCCTGTGTGCCTGTGCCAAGGCAGGCTCAGCCGTCGGGCTGTTTATATACTTAAAGTAATTTCTGCAGAGATGGGTACTGGGTGGTAAGAAATATACACCCTGATTTATAATTGTTGGTTGGTAGCTTACCTTAATGATTTCTATTGGTTAGTGCAATCTCTTGCTTTGGTTTGAAGTTACAAGATCCTTTAATTGCTGTGTGCGTGCTCCAGTACTGTGGGAGAGAGTTTGGTCTCTGATTGAGTTGGTGGTCATGGTGTCCCACTGCTGACCCTCACCTTTCCCCTAGTTACTGCAAATCTTTGTTGACTTTGTGCTTCTTCCAGCAACTGTCTGGTTTTCAGCTGGATTTGGCACTTTCTGTGGAGAGATGTTCCCGTATTATCAACCTTGTGGGCCTCTTCAAGGGTACATTTTCTGGCAAGGTACATATTGCTTATAGAATGTGTCCTGCTTCACAAGGCTTTGCAACCTTTTTACAGCTCTTTGCTCTTCCTTAGAGAGAGATTCCACCTTCTAATACACATTCTACCTTCTTAAAAGTACATTCTGACTTTTTAGAGTACATCACCAGGAGCAACATCAACATTCCCTGGAGGGGTTCAAGGCCAGGTTGGAGGGGGCTTGGAGCAACCTGGTCTGGTAGGAGGTGTCCCTGCCCAGGGCAGGGGGTGGCACTGGGGGGGCTTTATGGTCCGTTCCAACCTGAAGTATTCTGTGGTTCTGTGATTAGCAAAGAATGAACACTGCTAATTAAATTGCTGTCAAGGTCTTTCCCATATCACCCTTCTCCAAGTTTCCTTGCAGCCTGGGAAAACAATGGAGGGCAACATGCCCGGCAGCCAGCAAACTGCAGGCAGTTCTTTCGAAGGGGAGGGACCAAATTTCCTAAACAATCAGCCCTCACCCTCTGGCAAGGCCTTCTTTAACCCATCAGCACTTGGTGGCATTCATGGCTGAGAAACGACTGTAGCTGTGGCCTACACATCTCCATTGGGCACACGTGGTGCTGAGAGGGGATTGTGGCACCACGCTGCGTGGTACCTGGGAGTTGTACCCTGTCACAGGTTTCTTTTAATTCAGATGAAGAGGCTCTAAAGTACATGTTTATGCATAGATATACATATTATACAAACTTTCTTTGCAAATAAAGCACTAGCTGCTGGTCTATAGCACATGGTAACAGGTGACAGAACAGGAGGAAATGGGCTCAAGATGTGCCAGGAGAGGTTTGGGATGGATGTTGGGAAAAAATTTCTTCACATAAAGTGTTGTGAAACATTGGAAGAGGCTGCCCAGGGCAGTGGTGGAATCACCATCCCTGGAGGTGTTTAAAATCCGGGCAGACGTGGTGCTGAGGGATGTGGGTGAGCGGTGGGTTTGTCAGTGTTGGGCTGATGGTTGGACTTGATGGTCTGAAAGGTCCCTTCCAACCTGAACAATTCTATGATGATTCTGTGGTGAAAGACCAACAAGGTAGCTATGAGGTCATTTCTTCTGTCCAATGTTCATCCCTTTCAGAGCTTGACAACCCAGATTCCCATACACAAACTTAATCCTTCTAATTTAGGGGTGTTGTAGCAGCCAAAAAACCAACTCTTTTTTATGAGGGCACAAGTTAGCAATACTTTTTGAAGTGACATCTTCCTTTGGCTGTGAAGCCCAGCCTGAGCTGTGTTACATCCCACCGTGGGACTGTGCATGCTTCGTCCTCTCCTGGCCTGGTGCAGGAGAGCAGCCACAGCCTCACACCACATTCTTCTCAGGTAGAAAACCATGGCAGCCTTGAAGTCTGGGGCAAAATGTCTGGAGCAATAAAGAGAACTGGGAGATTTCTATAGAACATTGATAGGCCAAACCAAGGGATTCTCATACTGCTCCCTAATTAGTGCTTGCTGATGCAACGGCAAGATTGGCAAAATTCATCAGGAGAATAAAGACACAGGCACACACACTGTTTTGCAGGATTAAAGACCTAAAATCCAGCATTTTGCTTCTTTACTTATGTGTTGAATATTCTCTGACTGTTGAAGCTTTGTTTTACCTGGTATGTCTCAAACCATACCACCATAATATCCAAGTTTTCATCAAAAAACTTACCACCATTGTCTAGCAAGATCAAAGGATAATGATCTCGGTTAAGCCTGGCAAACAAGGCAACAATTAACATAAACAGCGCCTGCTAAATTCAGGTCCAGGCCCATATCTCTGAACTAAGATACTGAAAACTTGTGAGTTTTTTTCTAAGTGCATAATCACACACAGCTCTTCCATGTGAAACAACAGCTTTCTTCAGTGGTGGTGGCAGGTAAGTGCTTTGAATTAAATGAATCACAGCATTAAAGTGTCAAGAAAATGAGAAATGTTCGGTTAGTCATTGCCCATTAAAATCTGTTTCACGTGAATTGCCTAAATTTGTTTAAGAATTCTGAAGGAAAAAAATCTTTAAGAGTAAATGGAAATTTTTCGAATCTTTATTGAGCTCGTTCACTCAAGCAAATGAGAGTGTCCTGCAAAGATTGGAGAAGAAAATCTGTTTAATGCTGTCATGGTCATAGCTGCTCTCTCAACCCCATGTGTTCCCCTCAGTAATGGATTTGAGGCTCTGCATCCCCTTAGTCTGGAATGTAATGAGAGAAATAAAATGCTGCAGAGAAGAGGAGAAGGTGGAAGGTGAATGTTCTGGAGTCCCAGTCTATAGCCTCTAGAGAAATGTAGTTCCGTCAGCAAAAGGTCTTTAATGTGCTCAAGTAATTAGGCTTTTGTTTTAAAAACTTGAAAATGTACAGCTGTGAAGACAGAAGGTAGTATGGTAAAAAAAAATAAAATTAAAAAATGACAATAAGAACAGACACATGTACCTTAGCTGATTCTGGTAGAACAGAACATTTGGAAAGAATTTGGGAAGGCATTGAAAACAAATGAACAAGAATGAAGAGGCAAGATCTATTTAAAACGCAGACAATGTTTTAACATAATTCTGTTGATTTTTCCCTTTCTTGTAATTAACTTTTTTGACTATTTTTCAACAATAATAGTAATGTTAGCTATTGTATTTTTAATGCTCATTTTTGTCATTATGTTTAATAATCAGAAATGAGCTTTTAAAAAAGAGTTTTGCTGTCATTTATACTGTTACATAAGAGGCCCTCCTTTCAAAGCATAAAAAGTGCCATTTTAGCTATATTCAAGATGTCTCAGAAAATTCTGTTGCTCCCGTATCTGGTTGCATTACATTCTAACCAGGTGTCTGACGTGTGATTTCCAGTCCCAAACCATCTGATGCTTCTGGCTCAAACCCACCAAGATTAGCTGAGGGACTTCAGCTGTAGATCTTACCAGGTGAAATGACAATTACGATCTATTTTCTGGTAGAGGGTGTCAAGAAAGACATGAGGCATGGATCCTTCTCTGGCCAATGTGAGAAGTTTCAGTGCTAATCAATGGCAATCATCAGACCCATTACCTAACAAAAAGCAATGCAGAACTTGTTCGAAGGTCTCTCTGCTCTGCCATGGGGAGGACACATCTGGAGCACTGGGTCCAGTTCTGGGCTCCCCAGTTCCAGAAGGACAGGGAACTGCTGGAGAGGATACAGCAGAGGACCACCAAGGTGATGAGGGACCTGGAGCATCAATCTTATGAGGAAAGGCCAAGGAACTTGGTTCTTTTTAGTCTGGAGAAGAGAAGGCTGAGGAGGGATCTGATCAACACCTAGAAATACTTAAAGGGTGGGTGTCAGGAGGATGGGGCCAGGCTTTTTCTAGTGGTATCCAGGGACGGGACAAGAGAGAACAGGCACAAATTTGAACATAGGACGTTCCATGTAAGCATGAGTAGGAACTTCTGAAGCGTGAGGTTGTCAGAGCCCTGGCAGAGGCTGCCCAGAGAGATAATGGTGTCTCCTTCTCTGTAGATTTTCAAACCCTGCCTGGACACATCTCTGTGGGACCTGCTCTGGGTGGACCTGCTCTGGCAGGGGGTTGGGCTATATGATTTCCAGAGGTCCCTTCCAACCTCATAGCATTCTGTGAGTCTGTGATTCTGTGAGACATAGGAAAAAGGATCGCAAGATTGGCAATTAGGAATGACAGGAATTCTTCATTAGCCTTCCAAGTTGGCCTGATATCGGGTTAGAGATTAATATAAATCACAAGTCTTTGGATTTACGTTCCTAGCCTGTTGTACACATATCTACGTGCTATATATAACCACAGTAACACTCAATATTTGTGAGGAAACAAGCATTGGCCTTTTGGTGCTCCTTTGGTAAAACCCACCCTCCATAAAACTCACAATTTCTGTACAGACCATTATGCAGCACTAGGGCACAAACCCTGAATTTTAAACACTGTTTATCTGTGGCAGTGAGGACTGAGGTCAGGCTGCCCTTTTCCCTTGTGCATTATCTTGGAAGACTTTCAAACGCCAAGAGAATTAGGTGACAGAGCTAAAATTTGTAAGACTCATGGGCCTGGAGCTAAGCTAAGACACCTTCCACTTGCAGTTGTAATTTTTAGAAACAATTTCGATGAACTTCATATATAAAACAGAGGTCTGGACCTCCCCAGGAGTGCTCAACGTTTGTGGTTGACCATCACCTGCAATAACCAGGCTAGAAGGTTTGCCACTCCAAACAACTGAAGCCATTTTTATGAAGCTAACAATGAAGAGCTCATCCTTGGAAAAAATACTGTTTAATCACAGGCAAAATATTGCACTGCCCATTTCCTTTTAAGTTGTCTTCATTACCTGCATCAAGAAGTACCGCTGCTGAGCTATTCATGTCTTCAGTGGTCAAGTATGAAATTGCAAGTTCAGGTCAAAGATCTGCCTCTTGCACACTATGAATTCATTGAGCTGCAGTTTCAGATGGACGCAGGATACTATCAGCAGAATTCAAAACATCGAAACCATAAATTGTTCATTTCTCATCACGAGAAAGTGTCTTGATCACTCACTTGCAAAAAGTTCATCTTTAGTTTAGAAATTGTGGCTCTTCTGAGGAGATGTTTAGGCTGTGACATATGTAATGGATAAGCATGTACCATGTACTGCCCAAACCATGGTAGAGTGGTTGCAGAAAGTGGGTAAGATTTTTAACAGCCTACTCTCATTCCTTCTGAGGTCTCTGTAGTAGGTATCGAGCTTGAACTAATGATTTTTAAAGAGCTGGGAAATTTTTATAGATGACATTATCAGATGTGTTGCTCGTACTGACTGGCTGTTGAAGGTGACTCTTGGTCAGGAATTAAACTCATAAAGAACTGCACTTTAAAGTGGGTAAGACCATCTTAAACCATGGATGTACCAAAATAAGATTAAAACTCAATTAATTAAATCCCATTTAGCAATCTGTAGAAATGTGTCACAAAATATTTCTATATACTAACTCATTACTTTGATGACAGCTCAATTTTAAGTTAGCATAAATGTTCTGACTGATAGGGAATGGAAAAGTAGTCTAAAAGACCAAACTTTTTGAAATAAGTTCCATTTATACTTTTTCTTTTCAATTTTCATATTCTCCAGTAGTGGTAGAGAAAATAAGAGCTAAGTCCAGCCATTAAGTAACACCACTTCTGGACTTAGAGCACTTATTATTTTTGTTTTAGTCATGATGCTGTATATTATCTTGTTTTGAACTCACTTTGAAAAGACTTTTGCTAATAAGCACAAGCTGCATAAATCATTGCACACAAACTTCACTGAGCATTGCCTTCCACAGGAGGAAACTAAGAGTAAAATCAGAATATCCACATTCAAGTCCCATTTTTGTTATTATTAAGTAAACCAAAGAACAGAATAAAACTGTCTTGCAGGGATGTTGAATAAACTACTGTTTGTAAAATACATGGGAGAGTCTAGAAACCTAGAAGACGATAGAAAACCACCTTTGCTCTTACAGAGAGCACAAAATTGATTTTGTTCCTCATTGCTTGTTTTCCACTTTGTTTTGCTTTGCTCCCAAATATTTTGCCCTTCTTGGACCTTTTCAAACACCTTGCCCTTATTTTCCTACTTTTGTTAGACAAAACCCCATTGTTAGTCAGCCCTGGCAAGATTTCTGGAGATAGGAATCTACACTCAAGACTATAGCTGCCAAATACCTCACTGAAAATCATGATATAATTTAAGACTCTTCACTGTAGAAAACTGAAGAGTACTGATGATTAAAATATAAAAACAAAAACAAAAACAAAAACTAAAACAAAAATCAAAACAACCAACAAAACAAAACTGCCAAGTCTTTTCTTGCAGGTAAAAGCCTCATTACTCTTGTAAATGTTTTCAGAGAAGAACAAAACATGTCAAATGCGTGCCTGAAATGTTACCTTTTAGTAGTATTTACTGTTTATACTTACATTGTGAGAATGTCAGAGCATCTTAATTATGTGGAGACTTATTCAGAGCCTCTGAAGTGAAAGTAAAGCAAAACCAGCACTTTTGCCACAGTAAAATTTACTCTATTTGTAACACACTGCTTCTGTTTTCAGTTTTAAACTGGGAAGTGAGATCTTGTTAACAGACTATGAGCATGATTTTTGAAAACAATATTGATTTTTTTCTTTCTTACGATTCAGCAGGGAAAAAGTTAACTCTAAGGAAGAGGTAAAAAAATATTTATGAAATTAAAACAAAATTGCATTCTTTTATATGAACAAAGCATAATGTTTTATTATGCCATTAATTGAAGGGAAGCAGATGGAAAGCTACGATGCATGTTCTGCCGTCAGAAAAGCACCACAGCTACCGAGAAAAACAAAGTACAAGACGTAAAAATGGACTTTCAGACGATTTACTGATTGCAACGTTTGCTAGACTTCCATAGGCACTAAGTGGGAAACAAACCAGAGGTGTAACTTCTCTGTGTGTTCTTTTCACCCAGCTCAACCAACTGTCTTTGCAGTTGCCTGCCAGATCCTTCTTCAAAATGGGTGGCCATTCTTTCGGTCTTTCTGCAGTATCAAGAATCCTATACTGTTGGGGATTTTTTCCCACCATGAAAATTTTAGTCCGTTAATTGTAATCTATTTTGATTGTTTCTGAGCAGACCTTTGTTCATGCTGACCAGTATGGTCTTTTCAGCTCCTTTTTTTTTGCAACAACAATGCTATTAATAAAGCAATAGACACTGAAGCTAGCTGGCACAAAATACCTGGTTCTAATTAGTCCATTTATTTCTGTGCAAACTCTAGGCCAAAAACAGATACAAGGTAATATGTGCTTACTTTTATTTGCCTCAACTTAGAGAAAATAGAGCATAAAAGTACAATACTGGTTTATGGATTAAATCAAGGTTTCATTTTCAGTTTGGAGAGCTGGCACTCACAAAAGCCAGCTTTTTATTAAAAAAATTTTATGTGAAGACTTACCAAATTTGTCCTTGTTCTCCGCAGTAATTTCAGAGGTGAGGTAGGTAGTGAAGATATGCATGTCAAATTAATTAAAAAAAAAAAGTAAAACTACAGACCCCCAAAACAACAACAGCAAAAATTCCAAGAAAATAGTGTGGAAATTAAAAGTGACAGAGTGCTGTGAATTTCCACCTCCCTCCTCTTCAGAGTAGTAATAAACTTTGTAGTTGTTATTGTCGATGCATAACATTGTTATGCATATACATATGGTAGATACTTGTATACCGAGTAGTGAACTTTGACTATACTGGGATGATAGCAGAAAAGCCTTGAAGGTTGCAAATTCCTAATAGTTTTGTAAAAACAGGCTGTTCAGTGGCGAGACTTCTCTTTCTGTGACCATGTGGCCCACCTTCTGGATGGGGGGTAGGCTGTGGATGTTGTCTGCCTGGACTTTGGTAAGGCCTTTGACACTGTCCCCCACAGTGTTCTCCTGGGGAAGCAGGAGAATCATGGCATAGGCAAGTGTACTCTCCACTGGGTAAAAAACTGTCTGGATGGCTGTTGGATCACCCTCTCTCTTTCTGCCTCAAAAAAACCTGTCTGGATGGCTGTTGGATCGTCCTTTCTCTTTCTGCCTCGATACGTCCCTCTGTAGTAAGATTTCTATGGGCAGCAGAGGAGGCTGAGAACTCTTGAGAACAAGGAGGAGTGTTAAATAGCTGCAAAATCATAGCAGAAGGGGAAAAAAGAAAGCAGAAATAAGATAGATAAATAAATAAACAAACAAAAACCCAGCCTATTTAAAGCCTAGACCTGAACTAGAGTTTTTGAAATAAAACAATTTTTTAAATAGGAAATGGCCAAGGAACAACCACTTGGAAGGTGTTTAACATCTGTATAAGGAAAGCTAATTAACAATGGGCTCTGTCTTTTAATGATGGAGAGGGGCAGTTGTATAAAAAGGGCTAGAAGGTAACTTTAAATAGGGAACTTCAGCCTGGTGAAGTTTTATTTATGACTTCTTAAGAATTTACAGCATCAATAGGTGAATAATTAGTGTTGTTATGCATATGGTAGATGCTGGTATACTGAGTTATAATCTCCATTCTTTAATTTTTCTTTTTTTAAAATGCACAATAACTCATGTGTTTAGCTGACATTATGAGACCATTTTCCTTTACCTGATCATAATCTGCAACCTGTAATGAATTTTTAGTAACAAAAACTAGAAACTTTATGCATTACTGAGCAACACTGTGGGCGGGCAAAGGGCAGAGCTTCTGCAGGAGCACATTAAGTATTTTGAGGCACTTCTCCCTGTTGAATTCACGTGCTGGGTCACCCGGTCTTAAGCGCTTACCCAGGGGATCATAAAGTGGATTACAATAGCCCGGAACTTTCAAAACACCCTGAGTGTATGCCATCCCTTCCCTGCCCCCAAACTACTGCAACATCTCCTGCCAAGGTGGTCCCACACCTCCCCAAGCTCCTTGTGGAAGGAGACATCTGGACAGCAGAGACCTGCAGAGAAGTTTTAGCAGTATGTATGGACAGCCCAGCCCAGAAGGGACATTCTCCCCTTCTTTGGTGGGGGAGCACCTCTCCCTTCCCCAAACCCCTCAGTGCTTGCTCCACACTCACCTCTCCCCACAGCTCAGCCACGGCACAAGGCCAAGCCAACAAGCCTTGTCAAGGAGAACCAGGGCAGGCTGGGGTGGGGATGGTGCTTCCTCTGCATGACGTGGTTGTCTGTATCCACCATGGGATCGTGGCTTCTGTTCCTAAAACAGGAGAAATAACATATAAACTACTTTTTTTTTGATCCTTTGGCCTGATGCACTTAATTAGCTTTGTTAAACAATGTCATGAGAATTACATGGTGCAGCTGTACATCTACAGCTGGGGGTTCTTCCCATGGTGAATGGGGTGTCTTCTTCTGCAGCACATGGTGTTTTCAGCCCCTCATGTCTGCAGCAGATTAGGGCACACTGGCAACAGATGGGTCTTCTTCTCATGATGCAGGACCTTGTTCCCTTCACCAAAGGCAGCAAGCTCGGAGGGCCATCCTTGCACAGGACTTCTGCAGCAAAAGAGATGGCTTCTGGTAATCCACAGCTCACTCTCACAGCGTTAGCAGCTTTCCCCAGCTCTGTAGCTGCTTTCACCACTCTGTTCTGCTACAAACTGGATCAGGTTTAGTTTTTTAAAATGTCATTTTCCAGTCTCCTCCTCCTCCTGCCAGACCATTTTCCACTCTATTCATACTTTTGATTCAATATTGGGCTGATATTACATTATTGATCTGACACATTAATAACAGGAAGAAATAGTTAAAGTAGATCTTTCTCTATGGAGAGTAAATAATATTTATGAGAGTGGTCCTCAGAAGGCCAGATAAACAGTCACAGAACTGGGCCTGGGGTCAGTGTATCATTGGAGGTGACATCAGAGGCTGCCAGTATGTTCAAAAACTGATTTAGTGGGGTCTGGGGAATGCTGAAGCAATGGGATTGGCCACCGTTCATGGTGAGATGATACAGCCTGTGACAGAAAATGAGAACAAGGGGCATGTAGATGAACATAGCCGGTTGGGAAGGTGCTGGAGAGACTCCAGTGAAGTCCAACATCACTGGCATTTGGAGGAAGGGCGATAAGTATGCTGTTAAAGGGAGTCGTGTGGCCATAATAATCCTCTTGCATTTTTAAAAAGCCTTTGAGAAGCTTTTTGCAAAGCTTCTTAAAATTGTAAAGAAACTAAGTTGCCACAAGATTGGACGAAAGGTTGGGTTTTGGGTTGAAAGCTGGTGTAAGAAGAGGAAGTGAAGGACAGGGCTTAGCGGTCACTCTCCAGCAGGGAGGGGATTCATGGAGTCAGGGGATAATTCAGGTCAGAAGGGACCTGTGGAGGTCGTCTAACCCAGTCTCCACTTCAGGCACGACTAATGAGCTCAGATTGTGCAAAGAGTTTTCCAGTGAAACCTTGAATTATCATTCATCAAGGATGGTGATTCCACAACTTGGTGCAAAAGCCTTGGGATTTGTGCTGGTTTTTATTGTTGTCTCCACCAGTGACCCCAGAAAGCAGTCAACAGTGAAGTCTGTTGGGCGGGAGGCACAGTAACCTCTGGCCAGAAGTGCCTGTGTGTTGCAGATGTAGTGATGAACTATACTTGTAAGAGAAAAGCAGCAATATACTTATTGATACAAAACAATGATTTAACAAAGTTTAGTAGTAAATGTGACAGTGGTTTAACAAGATTCAATGGCAATGCACACTGGGTTATTTACTGCAGAGAGGACAAGGTCAGACAAGCTGCCAGCAAGACCCCACTGTCGAGTTGGGGTTCAGAGATGGTCCTTCTCGGAGACAAGTCTGGATGTGGCTGGATCCAATCCTGGTCCCAGACTTGGCCAATGGTTTATGTCTAAAGGATTAGATACTCACAGGCAAGCCTTTATATCACTTAGCTCAGATTCCAAAGTTTAGCATGCTATTAGTCACTTACTGAGGATTGGTTGTGGACAGGAATCTCTGCATCTCAAGAAGTAACCTTGAACAGTGTCTCTGCCAAAGGGGAGATCTTGGCTTGCAGGCTGTTGTCATGCAGGAGAGCTCAGAGGGCTCTCAGGTTGTCCCCTATTTATGGGGCTGAGATGATTGACCTGCCGTCATA
Organism: Nycticryphes semicollaris; assembly: GCA_013400055.1. Classification (NCBI taxonomy): domain Eukaryota; kingdom Metazoa; phylum Chordata; class Aves; order Charadriiformes; family Rostratulidae; genus Nycticryphes; species Nycticryphes semicollaris. The sequence continues at coordinate 287,721 of VXBJ01000742.1, read as the reverse complement.
TTTTCTTTTTGACCATAGCATTGACCTAATTCAAGTTGGCCCTTGGCTGCGGTGGTGTTATCTGTCTGCCCAAAACCATGTTGAGACAGATGCAGCCATCAAAGCTAGATGCACCTAGGACGACCACCATGGGTGGTTATAACTTGGACAGGGTTATTGCTTGGGCAGTTCATCAGTCTTAGGCAGATGAAGGTCAAGTTGGTAGCTTGGGCAGGTGGGACACACCATCATTCTGTGCCATCTAGGAAAACAGCTCGAGTATTCATGGGGACATCTGCCACCCGATCCCCCTGCCATGCTTTTGAGGCTGACCAACCCTAAACCATTTTTCTGGCACAACTGTACTGAGAAATGTTAGCGGTCCTTAATGCTATCCCAACAGTCATAGAATCACAGAAAGATATAGGGTTGGAAAGGACATCTGGAGATGATCTAGCCCAATGCCCCTGCCAACCAGGTCCACCCAGAGTATGTGCCACAGGAATGTGTCCAGGTGGGTTTGAACGTCTCCAGAGAAGGAGACGCCACCACCTCTCTGGGCAGCCTTTTCCAAGGGCTCTGACACCCTCAAAGTAAAGAAGTTCCTCCTAATGCTTACATAGAACTTCCTATGTTCAAATTTGTGCCCATTTCCCCTTGTCCTGTCACTGGGCACCACTAGAAAAAGACTGGCCCCATCCTCCTGACACCCACCCCTGAAGTATTTTATAGGTGTTGATCAGATCCCCCCCTCAGCCTTCTCTTCTCCAGACTAAGACCCAGGTCCCTCAGCCTTTTCTCAGCAGAGAGATGCTCCAGGCCCCTCATCACCTTTGTGGTCCTCTGCTGTACCCTCTCCAGCAGTTCCCTGTCCTTCTGGAACTGGGGAGCCCAGAACTGGTCACAGTGCTCCAGATGTGTCCTCCCCAGGGCAGAGCAGAGCAGAGGGGCAGGATGACCTCCCTCCACCTGCTGGCCATGCTCTTCCTGATGCCCCCCAGGTTGCCATTCATTCCTTGCTTTCCCACACACGTGGGTGGCTTTGGTTGGTTTGGGATGTGGCAGATGTCTACAACAGCAGAGAAACTCCTTTTGTTTGCTGGTGCTTTGTGTGTGTGGGAGGTCCCATCTGGCAGATCTGGCAGCAGCCATCCCCAGTGTGGACAAGCACCAATCAAGGCAAGTCCATCAGGGGTCCTATTTTGCAGCATCAGGAGGAAACACCTCTATTCACCAAAATGCATTACTGTTATCTGGATCGACCTTCTCTTTGTGAAAAAAAGAAACATAGAAATTTACCTCTCCTAGAACAATATAGTTTCTTGTGCACCTGAAGCTGCTCGTGGCATCACCATCATCTCCCTGCGGCCTGCGGGCTCAGCCAACAGATGAGCAACAACTTTGAACCCAAGTGCAGTAAATCCCCTTGTTGTCCAGAAAATATGGGCTGGTTGGTCACACGTGGGTCAGTGTGAGTAAGGCTGCAGCTCCCACAAAGGAAAAATCCTCCTCCCTGACTTGGCTGAAGTTATGTCCTTGCCGTGGAAAAAAAAATCATAGAATCATAGAAATGTCTGGGTTGGAAGTGACCCTTGAGATCATCTAGTCCAACCATCAACCTAACTGACAAAAACCAGCAACCCATTGTTAATGTCTATATATGCATGTTTACATGTATGTAAATACAGTACATAGATATATTTCTGTGTGTACATATGTGTGTACATTTATTATTTATTTATCTACGCTAGGTTATGCTCACAAAGTGTTGTGAAGAACTTGTCTCTCAAAGTCTTCCTTACTTTCAACCTCCAGACCCCTTCAAATTCAAATTTAAGGATTTGCAGGGATATTCAGTGCCCTTTAAAAAGCACACTGACAGACAAGGTTGCAAGAGTGCGGTGGCTCTGAGTACGTTGGCTCTCACAGGATGAACTTCATCGAGAATCATACAGGAAAAAAGACACTGGCTTCCTTTGATTGCCTAAACTCACCTAAGAAATGTAGATTCAAACATTTTTATCTTGGGAGGGTTAGGGGGGAACAAAACCAAAACCTCCACCTGTCAGTTTTCTAAGCAAAGCTTGATTGAAAAGCTGGAATGTGATAAAATGTGGGGAAACAAAAACGTTGGTAAATTATCTGTTGTTGTTTTGATTTGTTTTATGGTGGTTTTCTTTTAGCAGGCCTGTAGAATCTACAATAAAAATATTTAAAAAATACTATTTGACTTCATTGGCATACAACAGACGTTAATGTTTATTTACTTTTAAAAATGGCCCAGCCAATCAATATAAAATTGTTATAAAACTTTGTAAGTGATATTGATAAAGGCAGAGCAGAGGGGGTGCTGCTGAGGAGACAAGACCTGGGGTAACCCAAGAGAACGGCTGAGCTGTACCAGGCTGTAGCAGCAAAAAGACACGAGGAACCAAACCTGGGAAAAATGGGGCTTTCACTTAAGACTGCAAGGCTGCTGGTCCTTACAAAGGGGTGAAAATAAAAAGTGTGTGTCCTGGAGGTGAACGGGGCTCGTTATAATAATGTGAAAACCCCACCTCCACATCTTGAGCTATTTACCTCCCAGATGAGACCCTGCTCACGGAGCACGTGCAGTGATTCAGGAACGTGCTCTACCTTTGGTTCAAAGCAAGAATAGGAGTAGCCAACAGGAGCTTCTTGTGAAATGCTGAGCTGCCAATGAAAAGTTTTAGTTTGCCAGTGAGTGGGGTTTTGTCCAATCTCAAAGCTCGTGCTGTACAACCCGAGGTAAACTGGTTTTGGGGAGCTCCCACCCAGCGCCCAGCTCTGGGCAGGCAGCAATAAACTCAAGGCCCTTTGCACCTCGGGAGAAGAGTCCAGATTTGGGACAACAGTATCAGTTGTCATCTCCCATATTTGACAACAGTAGAATAGCACCTTTCACAGCATAAGGGGCTGTTCAGGCAAAGGCCTGTTAATTATTCTGTTGATAATCGTATCAAGCCCTGTGTTGAATGAGTTCCTGCCCATGAGATTAACAGCAGCGTGTGTTCACATAATAGAGGGTGTTTATTTATCATGTAGTGTGCTTAAAATATTTTTACTCTTTTTTGTTTGTTCGTTTTTTCACTCTAATGCGTGCAGTGGTATCGGACAGGGAACATGCCATTTTAGAATGGATTTGATTCCAGGAATTTGTATGTATTTTGTATATGGGTATATTGTGTGTGTGCATGGGGCTTTGAGCAACCTGCTCTGATGGGAGGTGTTCCTGCCTAGGGCAAGGGGGGTTGGAACTGGATGATCTTTAAGATCCCTTTTGATTGATTCTATGATTTTCCTATAATTAGAGATTGTCCTTTTTGAAAACAGTGCTTTAAGCATCACACAAATGATAAAAAAAAAGAAAATCTATGCTGCTTTTAGCAGATTACCAATATTGAGAAGGTAGATACTATTTACCTAAAAAAAAAAAAAAAAAGGAATTAAAAATTTTAAACAATTTAGCCTGTAACACAGCAAGTTCACACCGCTGTCACCCTCGGCTGTGCTCGTCCCTTGGAGCTGGTCTCTCCCCCCGGAGCAGAGACATTAGTGTCGCCGAGGTGGTCCTTCTCCTGCCCCGCACACAGCCCCTGCTCTCATCCGACTCTGACCGCTCTGCCCGGCGGTGGCTCTGCCCATCGCTCTGCTCCCGCCGCCTGACGTCAGGCTGACACGGCCTTCACCCAACGGCGGGACGCTCCCTCGGCACCTACACCTCACCGACCGACCGTCAGTAACGCAGGCAGCAGTGCCGGGGCTGCTGCTGCTGTGACTGCTGACACTTTTACTGCCCCTGCTGCCACTGCTGCTGCTCTTCCTGCTCTTGCTGCTGCCGCTGNTCACTGCCTCGGCTCCTACTGCTGTTACTGCTGCTGGTGTTACTGCTTCTACTGTTCCTGCTGTTACTGCTGGTGTTACTGCCTCTACTGTTACTGCTGTTCCTGCTGCTGGTATTACTGCCTCTACTTCTGTAACTGCTACTGCTGTTACTGCTGCTGCTGTCACCATTGCCTCTGCTTCTACTGCTGTTACTGCCTCTACTGCTGCTGCTGCAGCTACCGCTGCTGCTGTCACTGCTGTTACTGCTGCTGCCATTACCCTTGTTACTGCCGTTAGTGCCGTTACTGCTGCTGTTGCTCCCACTGTTACTGCCTCTACTGCTGCTGTTACTAGCTCTACTGCTAGTGCCACTGCTCCTGCTGCCACCGCTACCGGTGCTACTGCTGTCCCTGCTACCACTGCTGCTGCCGCTGCCATTACTGCCGTTAGTGCTATCACTGCTGTCGCTGCAGCTCTGGCCTGGGGCTGCAGCCCGGTCCCCCTCCCTTAGTGGCCAGCGGCCAGGGGTGAGGGGATGCGGCAGGAGCCCCCTCGTCCGCAGCAGCCGGGGCTGAGCCTGGTCACCGGCAGATGAGAGGCCAAGCCAGAGGGGGTTTGTAACGCGAACGGCGTTTCCAGGTCTCCTTCCCGCCCTGCTCTCACCGTGCTGCGGGATTTGAGACCNTCTTGCTGCCGCCGCTGCTGCCTCTCCTGTTACTGCTCCGACTGCCGTTACTGCCTCTGCTCCTGCTGTTACTGCTGCTACTGCTGCTACTGCTTTTACTGCCTCTCCTACTGCTCTTACTGCCTCTGCTGCTGCTGCTGTCACTGCCACCACCGTCACTGCCTCTGCTGTTGCTGCCTGTGTTACTTCTGTCACTGCCTCGGCTCCTACTGCTGTTACTGCTGCTGCTGTCACCATTGCCTCTGCTTCTACTGCTGTTACTGCCTCTACTGCTGCTGCTGCAGCTACCGCTGCTGCTGTCACTGCTGTTACTGCTGCTGCCATTACCCTTGTTACTGCCGTTAGTGCCGTTACTGCTGCTGTTGCTCCCACTGTTACTGCCTCTACTGCTGCTGCTGCAGCTACCGCTGCTGCTGTCACTGCTGTTACTGCTGCTGCCATTACCCTTGTTACTGCCGTTAGTGCCGTTACTGCTGCTGTTGCTCCCACTGTTACTGCCTCTACTGCTGCTGTTACTAGCTCTACTGCTAGTGCCACTGCTCCTGCTGCCACCGCTACCGGTGCTACTGCTGTCCCTGCTACCACTGCTGCTGCCGCTGCCATTACTGCCGTTAGTGCTATCACTGCTGTCGCTGCAGCTCTGGCCTGGGGCTGCAGCCCGGTCCCCCTCCCTTAGTGGCCAGCGGCCAGGGGTGAGGGGATGCGGCAGGAGCCCCCTCGTCCGCAGCAGCCGGGGCTGAGCCTGGTCACCGGCAGATGAGAGGCCAAGCCAGAGGGGGTTTGTAACGCGAACGGCGTTTCCAGGTCTCCTTCCCGCCCTGCTCTCACCGTGCTGCGGGATTTGAGACCATGTACGTCTCTTGCTGTTGATTACGGAGGGGTGGGTGTTAAAATGTAGGGAGGGAAGAGGATTCAGAAGCATTAATATGTCAGTTTTGATTTAAGGGGATTATCTTTGTTTCCCCCCCCTCTCATATCCCTGCCCTTCATCTTTGGGAACGCAGCTTTGTCTTTGTTATTTTTATTTCAGGTCGGTTAGTATCGTGGCCTTTGGGAATGAGAGGGATGGGTTTTCTGAGGACAACCAGCAGCCCAGCCTGGTCTGGAGCTATCTGCGGAGAAGTGCTCTCATTTCCCACATCGACAGCACCCTGTCAGCCAGCCACGTCGGACACCCCGTTTTCACCGAGTATCAAGCCTGCGTGTTCGGCAATGTCAGACTGGTGGTACACGACTGCCCTGTCTGGGTAAGAGATCAGACTCAGCCTTTCTAACTTCTTTTTAACCCTTAACAGTGCTAGCTGATTTGATCAGAAGAAGACCAGGCGCTAATTTTAAATCATTTTCATTTCTTGTGGGATTTCATTCCAATTTTAATTACTGCAAGTAGCAAATGCGTATAAAATACAACCCAGCAAATGCTGCAGGGTCTTGACGGGGCGGCAGAAAGTCTCTCATTAACAAGGGGCTGTCCCTCCTCCTCTGGAGGAAGGGGGCTTCTTCAACTGTGCTGTTGAGCAAAAACTTTATTGAAGATAATCCCGAGGTAAACAAGAACCCTATTTTTGTGATATTGCATCATAAGGACTCTCTCCAAATATTTACCAACAGCAAAACAAAACGCCTTTCTTTTTTGCCCCTGTAAAAATGCAGAGGCAGTCAGTTTCCCAGCTTTGCAAAATGACAGATTACAAGGTTTCGTATCTTGCAAAAATACAGTATAGGGAGTAATTTTACTTCCGTAATCACATGTCAACATTATTTCCTTTGTTTGAAGGTAAATAGAAAGGATTTTGACACTGTTCCAGGTTGTGAGCCCTTTTGTTAGTGAGTGAGATAACTTACTTAGGAGTACAAGCAGATCAATGGTTATGCAAGAAATGATACTGATAAGCTAAATTAAAACATATTTAATAACTGCTTAGTAGCCTTAAAAAAAAACATTAAGCTTATCAGCTTTTAGAAATTAAAACAATAATCAGTTTCAGCTCCATAATTCTATCCTTGGGTTGATTTTTTGCTGTCCAGCGAGGGAAACTTGTTCTGGAATCTGCAGGAAATGTAAGAGTTCCAGAAATAAATGATCAGAAGTTTGTAATCTTAACACCAAGCAGTCCAGTTTGGTGATTGATCCCTTCTGTATTTCCCAAGCTTTTCTGTCGGCTGCACTCGCAGACACGGGTGCAGATGAGCCCAGGGGGACCCTGTGTTTTAGTCTCTGAAGCTGCATGTGACCCGCACGTGCAGTTTGATGGACCCATTGGAGCGTGGCAAGAAGTTGAAAAAGCTCCTGTGTGTAAATTAAGGACTTCAGAGGGTGTTCTGGGGGGTTGCAGGCTGGTGAAGGAGGGGATAAGGCAGGCAGGGGCAGCCGGAGAAGGGCGAATGAAGGACCTAGGTTGGAGAGGCAGTTCATGTGTTTTTTATGTGGTTTTATGTGCATTTGTTCTTCTACAAAACAAGGCCCTTCAGTTCTGGAGACCTTATCAGTTTTGCCCTTGAAAAGCTGGCTTGTTATTGCCCAGAGCATTGTGTTTCTGAGGCCTCTTGTTTTTTGCTTTCTCAGCTAAAGGAGGCAGGAGATTTATCACTGGGAATTATGAGGAACAGTCAGCACTTTTTGCTTAGCAGAAGACATCTCAGATAGCTGGACCAAGCTCTCCCAGGAGGACTTTAGTTCCAAGCAAAGCTGTCTCCTTGCTAAGGTTAGGCAGAACAGGATTGTTTCCCATAGCCTGGGTGCTTGAGGTTTGCTGCATCATGGTGGTCCTTTCAGGACTGTTCCTCTGGTAGCCTGGAAAATGGTACAGGAGAGTCCAAAATGTTTGGTGACATTACCCCAAATCACATTCTTTGTGGAAAAGGATTCTTGTTGCACGCTTTTGAAAGACAGAGGTGGTGGTATGGTGGGCCTTGCATCGTTTCCACTTATATCATCTGGGCATAACATAGAGGTGAACCGACATTTTATCTGAGATTTGTACCCCATCTAGATTAAATCCATATGATTAAGGCAAATTCCTTAGGCATAAACTTGGCAACTGATAGCTGTGAGTGTTCAGACTCAAGGGTGCTCTTTGTCCTCTACAACTATCCATCTGGAAAAGCAGTGTGATGCAAGTTTACCAAGTTGAGCTCCCCGGTGCATAGGGGGACCTTTCTCGGTGACAGGCTGTGGTAGAGTGGGTTTGCTCATGTTTTGGTCAGCTGCTGCATGTGTCTTTGTCAGTCCTGGACACTGCTCCACTTTGTGAGTCTGCAGGAGGGGTCAACAGCTCAGGTGTCTTCAGTTGAACTCTTCCTGGTGATATTTGCAGCCCAGAAAGCCAACTCCATCCTGGGCTGCATCAAAAGAAGCATGGACAGCAGTTTGAGGGAGGTGATTCTGTCCCTCTACTCTGCTCTGATGAGACCCCACCTGGAGTTCTGTGTCCAGCTCTGGAGGCTTCAGCATGGGAAGGACATGGACCTGTTGGAACGGGTCCAGCAGAGGGCCATGAAGATGCTCAAGAGGGCTGGAGCACCTCTGCTGTGAAGACAGGCTGAGGGAGCTGGGGTTGTTCAGCCTGAAGAGAGAAGGCTCTGGGGAGACCTTGGAGCCCCTTCCAGTACCTAAAGGGCCTACAGGAAAGCTGGGGAGGGATTGCAAGGGTCTGTAGCGATAGAACAAGGGGTGATGGCTTCAAACTGAAAGAGGGGAGATGGAGCTGAGATGTGGGGAAGAACTTATTTGGTGTGAAGGTGGTGAGAGCCTGGCCCAGGTTTCCCAGAGAAGCTGTGGCTGCCCCATCCCTGGAGGGGTTCAAGGCCAGGTTGGAGGTGTGGTGGGAGGTGTCCCTGCCCAGGACAGGGGGGTTGGAACTAGTTGATCTAGATTCTATGATATTATGGTATTGTGGTTGGTGAAACACCAGCAACTCTGCCATCAGAGTAGGGTATTGTTTAATGCCTTTGGGTGACCAAAGGTGGCTGCCAAACTGCAGAGAGAGGAAGCGAGGCTTCTTGGTAGAGATAAAACAGCAGCAGGACATTGTGAGAAGCTCTCTTTCCTGTGGCAGTGGCAGGGTGCAGGATGGAAGTGGCGGCTTTGAAGAGGATGTTACCACTAACGCAGATGACACGAAGTTGTAGAGGTAGTGGTAGAGCATAAAGTTCAACATCTGGGGGCAAAAACGTTGCTGTTTCCAAAGCCATGTTGATCTCTGTGTGTCAGTCACTGGGTGTATCGCTATGGCCCCATGTCTCCTGCACTATGTTTGCAGAGCTGGGTGTTGGCATCTCCCCTGTGCTTGGGACAGAGAGGTGACTGGACCCCCATCCTTGTGATTCACGTGGTTGGAAAGCCCCCTGCTAAAAATACGCCTACTCAGGATGAGAGGAGATGCAAAGAACCAGGGAAAATGTGTATGAGTGCCAACATCAGTGCTGAATATGCTGATTTTAATTGCTGATCAGTTCTGGAGTCGTGCTCTCTTCAGGCACGTTGAACTGGCATGTCCCAGTTTTTCTCATTTTTTTGGGAGTACGGGAGCTAGTAGCTTACAAAGAGCAATTTGCAAGATGAATTTTAAGATTTGCTCTGGAAAAGGTAGCTGTATGTAGCGCTCTGAATATGTCAGATTTGACAGTCTTAGGGACGGAGTTGCTGTTTTATTGGGTTGTGTGTAAGTTGCAACGTCAGTCACTTTACACTGAATTTTCTCACGCTTCTGCATATGTACAAGTGAAAACATCAGAAAAAAAAATTGCAGGCAAAATTTATAAGATCTGATGGAAAGTGAATCTTCCTCAACATCAGGACGAAGGATAGCATAGAAACTTTTCATATTTTGATTCATTTCATTATGATGCAGAGAAAAAAATGGCAGAATTAAAACTTGTCCCCTGCCTGCATTACTTCTCTGGTTCTTTCCTCTCTTGTTCAGAGCACTGCCATAAAGATACGAGAGTGATTCAGTCCTGGGCTGGGGGTCTTTGCTGACCCCTGTTTTTCCTTTTTGTGACCTATCTGGTTATGGAGTTTTCTGGGTGTTTTTTTTGGTCTTTTTTTTTTTTTTCCTCAGGGAAAAACAACTCCAGAATTTTTGTGTTTTCCCCTAGGTTAGAAAAACTGCCCTAGTTTCTAGATAATGAATGGTATAATCCTGTTCTGCTAGCAGAATTTTTACAAGAGGAGAAAATGGAGCATCTGGGCTTGTTGTGCTATGTCTGTCCCTGCTCTGGGGACGTGCACAGACCATGGGCATCTCCATGGGACTTACCCAGAATCACAGAATCACAGAATGATGTGGGGTTGGAAAGGACCTCTGGAAATCATATAGCCCAACGTCCCTGCCAACCAGGTCCACCCAGAGCAGGTCCTACGG
>VXBJ01000742.1:246177-261337 GCA_013400055.1 Nycticryphes semicollaris | reverse complement strand
CCAGCTGGATTTAACTCCACTGAGCACCACTCTTTGGGAATGTCCGTCCGTCCCCCCAGTGCTTGATCCAACAGATCGTACGCTCATCCAGGCCATGAGCAGCCAGGAGAGAATCAAAGAGAATATCATGGCTCTAACTCTGAAAACAATTAAAAAAAAAAAAAAAAAGCCCAGGGCAAACAACTTTGTGCTGGTTTCGGCTGCCAGCGTTTAGAATATACCTGTGTGTGAAGCTTTTCTGGTTCAGACACCTGCAAAGCAATTCAACCGGTAATATAAGCAGAGACTAAAGAACTTCCAGAAATACTGAAACATTCCAAATTTGTTGTGTTTTTTTTTTTTGTTCCCCTGAATACCCATCTGCATTATGCAGTGATTGAATTGGGAGGAATCCAGAAACTGGTTTTGAAAGCAAGAGAGATGCCCTGATCTCTCTGTACTTGATTGCATTCTTGNTTGTTTGCATTCTTATAAAATTTCAATGTAAGGATTTTTTTTTTTTTTTTTTTCTGTGTGCAAGAATTGCATCTTGCCCTTTTTAAACACAAAGAACTGGCTGATTTAAAACTCTGTTTGGCAGCGATATTGCCTTTTCTCTGCCTGCTTGGGCCTGTGCCCTGCTGATTCATAACCCAGTTTTCCGGGTGTCGTGGCAGGTGCTCTCCAGTGGGAACGACTAGAAGAGGATATAAAAAAGAAGTTGAAGGATCCAGAAAAGACTGAACACGTGCTTGAGAAAGTTAAATGCATCCTGAAAACTCCGGGAAAGGTACTTCTAACCCCTTTGGGGTTGCTCTTAGTGTTGGCTACTTAAGTTCTTGGGAAATTGGTCTGCACACAAGATTTCCTTGTCAGCCTTTGTTTTGAGCTCCCTTTGGCTTATGCAGCTTCTATGACTTTACCAGTGGGCTGTTCGCAGGCCCGTACAAAACAGCAACACAGAGATGCTGTTCTAACCTGCAGAATTAATGTAATTGGTAAAAAGCGCACGAGTAGGTTTCCAAAAAGGATTACTCATATTCACAGCTTTGCACTTTGTCTAACAATGTGATTATGTGCTGCTAATTCTCGTGTAATAGAGGCTGCCCAGGGAAGCTTTGTTTTCTTAAGCGTGTGCCAAAAGTTATGCTTCTGCATAACACTCGTGAGTGCTGTGATGTGGAAATCTGTTTATAGCCCAATATGTGTAATTCAGCAGGTGACTTCGCAGTAAAATGTGATTTACATCACATTATTATGTCAATAAAGAGTTACAAGAATTAGTTTTAACAGCCATTTGCTGATAGAGCAAATGGAGCAAAATACATACATTCCCTGGTACTATAGGACTTGCACAAAGTATTTCTCTGAATTTAAATGGGAAATAATCTTGGACTATCTTGAGGTGACATGATATAAAGATCAAAAAGTTTCTTAGCTGTATTAAGCATCTGATTGCTCATCTGTAGGCTCCTTACGTGTCCACAGCTAAAACATTCATAGGTTTGGATGTAGGAAGTCCTGAAAACTTTTAAGATCACAAGCCTGAGTTGTTTTTGCTTCTTCTGGGTTTATTTAATGCCTTTGGAATACATTTATTTGACACTTAAAAGTTTATCATTGAAGACACAAGGGCTAGAAAGGAATTATGACTTTCTTGATAAAAAATAGCTGTATAAATTAGATAAAATTTTAACCATAAATCAGACTTCATCTGAATTTCACTTATCACAATCTAGCAGTATGATTTTGATGATGTTCCTTTTGGTAGCTTTTGATTCCATTTTTAAAGTCAGAAAAACAAAACTGAAAAATGAGCTGGAAGTACTAGGGTTTGGAAGGTCTCGATGCACACCAGGAATATTGTGAGAGATGTCGGTGCTTCAGCCTGTGAGCTCCCCCTGCCTCTGTGGAGCCAATATTGGGGCAACACCAAGACACACACACAGTGTCCCCCCTTGGGACCCTCAAACCTTATGTTTCTGTAGCCTCGTGCCCAAACTGGGCACATACGAAAAAGTTTGGAACCCAGAAAATTGGTGATGGAGTCAGACCTGCCCAGAGGAGCAGGATGGGGGGTTTCTGTCCCAGATCAGTGTGCACAGGTGAGAGCTGGGGTGTTAGTGCAGGACAGAGGGGTGCCTTGGAGCTGCTGTGCTGTGGGAAATAGGAAAATAAGCGATAGAGATGGTTGCAGAGGGTTGCGTTTGCAAGAGGCACAGCTGGGTAGCATTGGCAAAAACCCATAAATTAGACAGCAGAAGGTGGTTGTTTTGTTTCTCCGTGTAAATGGTCCCTCCCTTGTAATCATTCACTCTGTGGGTGGCTGTACCTGACAGTGCTTTATTAATAACGTATTATGTAATAATTTATTTTATTAATAACTTATTTTGCAGCTAGGCCCTGTAAAGGACTGCAGATCTCACCAGATAAAGCGGCTGTGTAACACTTCTCTCAGGCTGTTCTTTAACACGCCTGTCCTTGCTGACGTCATCTTCAAAATACAAGGTACGGTTCCTCCGCTGGCCTTGAGGTGGGCACCTCTGCACCTCCAGTTGCGTCCTCTCTGCAGGAGGGTGGGAAAGGGAGGTGACCATATTTTCTGTTCCACCAACTAAGAAAACGTATACACTTCTGTAATTTTCATCATTGTGGAAAAGCAGGTTTTTTGCTTAGAACTAAGGCTTGTCCCTGTGGATGCTTCACAGCAGCGTCCACTACAAGGTGGTTTAGAGTCATAGCATCACAGAATGGTTCGAGTTGGAAGGGATCTTAAAGATCATTGAGTTCTAACCCCCCTCCCATCAGACCAGGTCCCCTCTCAGTCTGCTCCTCTCCAGCTGCACAGCCTCAGGTCCCTCAGGCTTTCCTCAGCAGAGAGATGTTCCAGTCACTCATCTTCCTCGTAGCCTCCACTGAACTCTCTCCAACGGTTCCCTGTCCATCTGGAACTGGGGAGCCCAGAACTGGACCCACTGCTGGAGATGTGGCCCCACCAGGGCAGAGCAGAGGAGGGGGATGACCTCCCTCAACCTCTTTGCTGTACTTTTCTTGATGAATCCCAGGAGAACATTGGCCTTTCTTGCCACAAGGGCACATTTCTGGATCACGGTCAACTTGTTGTCCAGGAGGACTCCCAGATCTTTCTCAGTAGGGCTGCTCTCCAGCAGGTCAACCCATAATCTCTACCAGTCCTGAGGATTATTCCTCATGATGTGCAGGACCCTACACTTGCCCTTGTGGAATTTAATTTCTTCTCTGCTCAGCTCTCCAGCCTGTCCAGGTCTTGCTGAATGGTGGCACAGTGGTGTGTTGGCCACTCCTCCTGCTCCTTAGGTGTGTGTCCCTATTCTCTGCCTCCTTAGGCTTTATTCACTGCCCTTCTTCCCCAAGAGAGGGCATCCCTAGAGATGCATGTAGATGTGCTGGGGTTTTGGTGACCTGCTGATGTAGGTGCCACCAACACCTACTGTGATTTACTGCCCTTGTAGATGCTCCTCTACTGATCTTCATGTTTCTGTCACAGTTCTCTGCAATTTCTGTACAATAGATGCCTCCTCATGAAAAAAACTCCAGCCTTGCAGGTGCCTAGGTTAGACCTGCCTATTGCTTGACCCTGAGAGTGTGCCCTGCGAGTGTGAAAAGAAGCATGTATATTATTGGGGTTTTATTAAGAAAAAAGTCAAGTCTGTTGAGACAATGGTAATTATCTAGACGTCTTTGTGGCCAGGATTTAAAAGAAGCTGGGGACCAGAGACTGGCTTTCCATGCTGACTTGTCTGTCACAGAGAGTGAAGTTCTGAAGGTTGTTGGTGGTAGGTGGGCTCGCAGGGATCCTCGTCAAAGGCTGGGGCAGGAGCCGCGCTGGTGAGACTGCCTCCGGTTCCCGTCTTGTCTGCACAGATCGTGCTTGGGTGCACCAATGTGCTGCAGTGCCACAGGTCATTTTTTTCCCAGAAATTAAATGCAGCCACCCTTAAATATAAAAGTAAAAGCATTGTATGGTTTTGTGAGAACAAGAATGAGACAGTTTTAAAATGCTAACAAGTTTCCCGATTTGAGGTCACCCACCCTTTGTGCAGAAATGGTCTTTTAGGATTACACAGTTGTTTAATTATTTTCAGTTTTAAATCTCAAAGCCAAATATGAAGTGTTAATCCCCCAAAAGCAAACACGTGAGGACAAGCAGATTCTTTCTAGATGTTCTGTGTCATGTGCAGAAAAACAGCAAAAAGGTCTTTGAAAATGAGAACAAAGTTCTGATGCAGAGTGCAATAACACGAACAATTCCCCTCACTGTCCTGCTCCTGAGAGAGGCATTGTGGAAAGTTGATGAAACCAGACCACCACTACATATTTCACAGAAAAGAAAAAAATTACTGTTGAATAAGAAATGTATTTTTTAAAAAATGTAGTTATCCTCTAACACAATGTGAACTGCTTTTCCTTGATGAATCCTCCAAGCCTCCTCCCCTAATTCTTTAGCCACAATAACCATATTAAATTCAATAATTACTAAGAAAAAACTGAAGGCAAATACATTTTTAAGTCTTCAACTAATTCCTTGAATCCTGGGGGCTGCTTTTAGCTTTCTCGCTAACAAAAGTGCCTGGGGGCCATTGACTTGGGAGTGTTGATCTGCATGAGGGCAGGGAAGTTCTACAGAGGGACTTGGATAAATTGGATGGATGGGCCAATGTCAACGGGATGAGCTTCANTGGAGAATAAATCTTATGAAGGAGCTGGGACTGTTTAGTTTGAGGAAGAGGAGGCTGAGGGGAGAACTCATCTCTCTCTACAACTACTTGGAAGGACATTGTAGAGAGGTTGGTGCTGGTCTCTTGTCACAGGGAATTAGTGACAGAAGAAGAGGGAATGGCTTCAAGCTGCACCAGGGTAGGTTTAGGCTGAACACAAGGAAAGAATTCTTCCCTGGAATGGGCTGCCCAGGGAGGGGGTTGAGTCCTCATCCCTGAGTGTGTTTCAGAGTGGTTGAGATGTGGTGTTGGGGGATCTGGTGTAGGGGAGACTTTTGTAGAGTGGGGCTGATGGTTGGACTCAATGATCCCAAGAGTCTTTTCCAACCAGAATGATTCTATGATACTATGACAACGACAGCCCATTATGTCTGTTTAACAACCCATAGCGTGACTGAACATCCTAATTACCTGGAAAATATCCAACTGCATGCGCATACGAAGGTGCATGCATGTCTTACATCACGCCTGAGCATTGCTCATGTTGCGTGCATAAATATGTAATAGCACTGATGTCTCTTTTGTCTAGAAACAGAGACATTTTGTGTGCAGCTTAGAGAATTGATGTGGAAGCACCAGTGAATAGAAACAGAGTGAAAATCAAATAGTGCCAGGTATCTTCAAGGACTTAGGTATCTGTCAGGGTCTGTGTCATGTAGGAAACTGCAATAATGACTTCTATAGAAGGATTTACAGTATATATTTACCTTCCATGTCAATTGATCCATTTATTATAATTTTGATTAAATCATTTACATGCGACTGCAAGTTCTTGCTGTCTTTGGTTGCTGCTCTGTCTGGCACTCGTTTGCCACTTTCTTGCACGGAGGACTGTAAGGTTCTGCTGAACCCCACAGCAGTGTGAGTGTCAGGGCTGGAGCCTCTGGCCATCAGCATTTTCATGAAGAGCCCATAGACCTCTAGCACCCTGAGCTGTCAACTGTACCAGGTCTTCCAAGTGCCATAATAAAGTAAATTATTCACTTGCAAGTATTACAAAATGAAAAATTTTAGGAGGAAAAAAAAAATCAGCATTATTTTTGTAAGACAACCATCAGGAAATTTTATGCTGAGGGTGGTGAGAGCCTGGCCCAGGTTGCCCAGAGAAGCTGTGGCTGCCCCATCCCTGGAGGGGTTGAAGGCCAGGTTGGAGGGGGCTTGGAGCAACCTGGTCTGGTGGGAGGTGTCCCTGCCCAGGGCAGGGGGTGGCACTGGATGGGCTTTGAGGTATCCTTCCAAACCCAACCATTCTCTGATTTTATGAAATCTACTTAAAATACTTAATCTGTTTAAATTCATATGTAGAGGATTTAATGGTATTTCATCTGGGATAAATTGCCTTTCTCTGCTTTGTGTGGTTATGTGGAAGTTTGACTTGTGGAACATACACTCATTAGCAGTGGGATTACGTATGAATACAGATTACTCATTTGCATAACAATTCACAGCACTGCATATTTACGCACGGGGCTGGAGGCTTAGTGTAAACTGGTGTGACTCTGGAGCTGTCCAATTTTATACTGGTTGAAAGCCCATTTCTGACTTTTTAAAGTTTGCCTGGTTGGGAACAGGTTATCATAACAAAGCTGGTATTTCTTTTTGTTTGGTGATGGCTACGAGGCCACCTTGACTGGTATAAAGTGAGTGCGTTATTAGTTATCTGTTGGATATCGTTAATTTTGAACACCTTAATCACTTTCAGTGAAGTGAAGACCTTGTAAGAAAATACAAGCTTTCAAATCAAGATCTGTCCGTGTATATAAAATCGTCATGGGTTTTTATCTTGTGTCCTGCAGGTGCAAGTGTACCAGCCCACAGAGCAGTTCTGGTAGCTCGCTGTGAGGTAATGGCAGCTATGTTTAATGGTAATTATCTAGAAGCCAGTAGTGTTCTGGTTCCTGTGTATGGGGTTTCCAAAGACACTTTCCTCTCCTTTCTAGAGTATCTTTATACCGACTCCTGCTGCCCAGGTAAGAACATTTAAAAATACATTTATATCTGTTACTTATTTTTCTGCAATGGAGTATTGATAGAGAGTAATGTAACAGCATTTATTTAATTGAAAATTGCAAATATTTTAATGTACAGTGTCCCAAGAAAGAGAACTTGTTCATATTGTGCAAAAGAAAAAGAAAGAAATCAGTCTTATTCAAGTAAAAATCAACTGCAGGTAGAACTAGTAGCACTAATAAAATGCTGCATTTTTTCATGCTTACATAGCAATGCTCAAAAATTTGGAAAATTTCTTTTTTGATCCATTACAATTGCAGTTAAGATTTATGAATATTTCTACATAGCAATAATACTGCTTTCTAATCTTAAGTCTGGGTTTTATTTCAAAATTGTCACTGTGCTTAGAATATATTTTGTTACATTTAATATGAACAAAATTAAATTGTAAGAATTCCTTATTTATATACACGGGTATCTTATTTCTTTATAAAACCATGGAAAAAGATATGTCAACTACAGCACTTAGCAAGAAAAATTGCGCTAAAATATTGCTTGTGTCTTACCCTTTGTGGTTTTTAGTGAGATGAAAACATACTAAATATGAAGTATTATTTAAATGCAGATGATTTTCCTTTGATGTAATGAATGAGGTTTTGATATGTATTTTTGTGATATATATATGTATTTTGATAGGATATATATTCTGTTTTTGTTTTCTTTTCAAACAATTTTAACTTATTCTTAGGTTTTCCGTATGTTTCTCTTTTCAGTCCACCTAACGTTTCCTTGTCCTCCCGTCTAAATAGACAACCACTGTACAGTACTTTTTTTAAAATATACAACTGCTCCATTATCTTTTTTGGCATTTTTTCTCTATTTTGTTGTGCACGTATCATAGAAGTTCTTTTCCGAAAGATAAGTCAAAAAGCTACATCCTCTTATTAATCATCGCTAACTTTACATAAACCAGCAGCAGTTGACTCAGCATCTTCAAGATGCAGGAAATTGATAAAAATTTCTTACTCTTACCTTCTAAAAAAAGTCCCAAGTACTCTTTTCCTGTTAATTAAATAGTTTATCTGGAAAAAGGGGATGATGGGAAAACTTACAATGATAATAATGAAAAGATAATAAAGAAGGTGATCAACAGTGGTTTGATTTAGTGTTCATTGTTAGCTGCACAAATGCTGACTGGGTGAAAGTGCCTTTGAGCATCTTGTCATAAAGAGGTAAAAATAGACAGAACTTCTGTTTTCTTGTTTTCCAGCCAGCATCTTGCAGGCGATGTCTCTCTTGATCTGTGCAGAGATGTACCAAGTAATGAGACTCCAGCATATTTGTGAGCTCTACATCATTACCCAGCTTCAGAGCATGCCCAGCAGGGAGCTGGCGTCCACCAGCCTCAGCATCGTCAGCTTGCTCAAAAAAGCTAAGGTACGGGCTATATATGTAGACTCTAATTAGCAGGGTTTGTTTAATTCGAGCACCTCTCCTGTGAAGACAGGCTGAGAGAGTTGGGGTTGTTCAACCTGGAGAAAAGAAAGGTCCAGGCAGACCTTCTAGTACCTGAAGGAGGCTACAGGAGAGCTGGAGAGGGACTCTTTGTCAGGGAGTGGAGTGACAGGACAAGGGGTAACGGCTTTAAATTGGAAGAGGGAGATTAGATTAGGGAGATTTAGATCAGATACCAGAAAGGAATTCTTTCCTGTGAGGGTGGTGAGAGCCTGGCCCAGGTTGCCCAAAGCAAGTTGTGGCTTCCCCATCCCTGGAGGGGTTCAAGGCCAGGTTGGAGGGGGCTTGGAGCAACCTGGTGTGGTGGGAGGTGTCCCTGCCCAGGGCAGGGGGGTTGGAACTTGATGATCTTTAAGGACCCTTCCAACTCTAACCCTTCTATGATTCTATAAATTGTTAAGATTTTCAAGATCTTAATAATTTCCATCCCCAAGAACAAATATTGGTGTACGATCTGTTGGCCGGGGACATCTGTTGGCCCAAGGCTGTCTGAAATAAAGCCTTCTTCAGCTTTTCATTGTAGACTGTGCAGTCATACCATAACCTGTGTGATTTCCTTGGCCAAGGACACATTGCATTAATTCAGCCTAATGGCAGTCTCTGCCAGAAAACAGTGTTTTGGGCAAGTGAAAACGCACTTCTAACTTTTATAGTCAAAAAAAGAAATTGTATGATACACAAGTGGTAAAGGAGATCTAAGCTGATAGAATATTGAGTAAAATACATAGAAAGCATGAAAAGAAAATATTAGAGGCTGAAAAAAGAGAGAAAAAGAGACAGTAAAGATGTATTTGGAAAAAAATAAAAAACAGATTAAATAACCCTGGACTGTTTACAAGTCTCAGACAAGATATTGTCTTAAATGAACAGGGTTTTGTGGAGAAAGAAGAGACACATAACCACCATGCTGTTCTCCTTGCCTTCCTCTTTCTGAAGCTCTGCTGCTGTGCAGAAGACAAAAATTTCCAAGATTCATGACCAAAGGACCCCAGGGTTTGGGTCACACCTCTGAGGGAGGGAGTTTTATTGTTCATTCTTGGGTTTACAGATTTCCTTCAATGACTTTTCCTTCATTATCTCCTACAGTCACAGAAATACGATTGTCAAAGTTGGAAGGGGCCTTTCAGGTCATTGAGTCCAGCCATTGACTTAGCACTGCCAAAACCACCACTAACCCATGTCCCTCAGCACCACATCAAAACTTGATTTAGTGGAATGCTATGTTGACAGTGGAAATCTGAATTTTTTTGACATGCAAGGCGTGGTTGTGTTTTAATGTGACAGCATTAAGTGTTGTGTTTCCTTTTTTCTTGCAGTTTCACAATTCTGATTGCCTTTCAACTTGGCTTCTTCATTTCATTGCCACTAACTACCTCATCTTCAGTCAAAAGCCCGAATTTCAAGATCTTTCAGGTAATTTATCAATTACTTTAGAACAAGAAACATTTTCTGGTTCTGCTTAGATTAGAAGTGAGGTATGGGTCAATTCTATTCCTACATGAAGAGATGATTAGGGCTATTGAGTCCCATCAGAATCAGAGTCGGTTTGAGCTGGGTGATTCACCACCCAACAGTGGGACCAGTATGTGGCACGTGAAGAGCAGCATGGCCAGCAACCGCATTCCCTTGTCTGTTGGTTCCTGTGCTGAGGGCCAGGTTCCCACCCGTAACTGGGTTGAATGGGGCAGGTCATCATATGTAGACCCCTCCACGGCCTTATGTGTATAAGTCTGTTTAGTTTGTACAATTGAATCAAGGTAATGAGTCACTTCCAACACCTGCTTCTTAAGGGTTGTGGTTTTCTTTGAAAAAAGTAGGCTTCTTGCACTACTCCCCAGCTGATCTCATGAAATCAAATAACCATTCAAGTAAATAACCCATGTTCTTCCAGGGAACTAATATTTATTTGTCCAAACAATATATTTCCTTCCTGATATGTAACTCTAGAAAGTTTTGCTTGTTGCCTGTGCAGATCATCTTGATAGGTGCATTTATTTGATGGCATGGTTTGTATTCAGACCATTGGTATGGAGCCAGTGTATTCCAGAAGAGGTTTTTTCTCATCAGTGAGATGATGGCGGGTCCAAAGTGCATTGAAAGTCCCCCTTCCTCATTTGCAATGCTAATAGATGTATGTGTGAGGATGGATGACCTTGTAATTGTTATGAGCAAAGCAAGTCCACCTTGGTGTGTTTGGACCTGGAGTTTGTATTTCAGTGGTCCCTCTGTGCACCTTCTGAAATGTCCATTTTGTATAGTCAGGTCTGGATTAAACATGTTCTCCTGCATCCAGCTTGCACCGGTGCAGCTGGAGGAAAGAAAGACTGGGGATCTGATAAATACTTAAATGGTGGGTGTCAGGAGGATGGGGCCAGTCTTTTTCCAGTGGTGCCCAGTGACAGGACAAGAGGGAACGGGCACAAACTAGAACATAAGAAGTTCCATCGAAACATGAGGAGGAACTTCTTCCCTGTGAGGGTGTCAGAGCCCTGGCAGAGGCTGCCCAGAGAGGTGGGGGAGTCTCCTTCTCTGGAGACATTCAAACCCACCTGGACACGTTCCTGTGGGACCTGCTGTGCGTGACCCTGCTCTGTCAGGGTGTTGGACTGGATGGTCTCCAGAGGTCCCTTCCAACCCCTGCCAGCCTGGGATTCTGTGAAATAAGAGAGAATAAGTAACTATATCCAGCTTGACAGGACACAAACACAGACTGGCACATTCAGGTAGGAGCATGCTTCCCGGATGGCAGCAATTGGTCTTTCTTACATGCTTTCAGCAGTGCCAGAAAGCCCGTGCAATAAAAGCTAAAAATCTTGCTGAATTCTTAGTTGCTCTCCTTGCCTTGTTTTTCATAATGATCTTGAGACAAACTGTTGGCAAAGGGGCTGACACACCGTCCTTTATACCACTGCAGCAAAGAAAAAGCCCTCAGAGCTGATTGCCACATCTGGTCATCTTCTAAGGAGAAACAATAATCATCTTTAGAATAATCTCTCTGCTCCCTTTAAAGAGTATTGCATTTATTTAATTAAGGAACTTATTTATTGATAACTTAATAGCACGGGAATCATGTGTAGTAACTTCATCATCTGGGCAAAATATTTGCTCTTCTAATTGTATTTATACCCTTAAAGTTTATTAACCTATTTTAGAAGACCCTTTTTTGCAGCCCGTGTGCTTGTGGTGCAGTGTTTGGATATTGCACTTAATTCCTTTATGGCTTCTTCCTTCAGTGGAGGAGCGAAATTTCGTGGAGACCCACCGGTGGCCTTCGAATTTGTACCTGAAGCAGCTGGCGGAGTACAGGAACTACGTCCACTCCCAGAAGTGCCACTGCGCCGTGATGTGAGGGGACTGGGAAATGGTCAGAGTGGGGATCATAAAAAAGACATGTCAGGAGGAGAACCGGACAGGGATGTGCCCCGGAGCTCTCCAGGCTGTAGAGCACTTAAGTGTCATCCTTCGCTTTGTTAATAAACCTCTCCGCTGCTTTCCTCGAAGCGTTGGGGAAGGCATCATGAAGATTTATTTCAAGCACAAGGATTTCACACCCATGGGGATTAAGCGTAGCATGGGACAGTGTTATGACTGTCACCTGTCCCACTTAATGATTTCTTTATTGGTTATTTTATTGTTTTCTGTGGTTGTTTTTTGGCTGCTAAAACAGCAGATTTTTACGTAAAACTATATCCAACAGGAGCACAGCAGTAGTAGCGCAGGGGAGCTGAGAAGCCAGCTCATAAATTCTTAAAATATTTCAGAATGCAAAAATATGCCATAGCATCTGTTGCTTTGCAAAATAAAGGGTAGGCTTAATAAGAATTTTAGCTACTATTAATTTTCTATTTCAAGTTCAGTCTGTAGTTCCTTTCACTGAGGCTCTTACGGTCATGTGAGTGGATATATAATTCCAGAGGAATACCTATGCATCACTATATTCTAGAGTGCCTCTCAAATATCTAAATATTGAGACAATTTCTCCTCACCGTAAATAGCCGAAGAAAGCCTGTTTTAATAATGTGTAGAACACCTTTGTGTAGGGTGATCATCCTGTGTTTTTCCCCATGAGGAAAAAAAAGGTCAGGAAGAGCTCAGAGTGTACCCAGAAGGTACTGGTAGGGACTGGGAGGAATGGGAGGAGGGTCAGCAGCCTCTTGTAGGTTTTGTGGGAGAAAACTCAGTGGCACCAGTGACTTCTTTTGGGAAAAGTGGGTCTTGTAGTCCTAGGTGTCCCCCTTAGCTGACCACATAACTATCTGATGTGCTGGTCATGGAGGGAGGGGACCCTCACGGCCAGTCCTATGGGGAACGTTGGCTTTTGTGGTGGGACTTTTCTTCCCAGGGGAAACTCAGTTTGAATTATCATCACGGGCTCATAGGCTTCACCCTGTGAGACAAAACTGACTGTATTTCTCTGGCTGCCTGCATTCGTTCCCAGGTGTAACCAAGAAATCCTGAGTATTATGAGTAGGAGGACCCTATGGAGAGTTTTCTTGACCTAAATCATTCATTTGTTGTACCACTAACTTACATGTACGTTGCAATGACAATGACAAAACAAGCCCAACTTTCCTATAAGGGTACCTACTGAGTGTGGGTTCTTGTCTGTAAGTGAAATCTTTGCGAGGAAGCAAACCTTTTGTTACCATTTTTGTCGTACTTTTAATTCTGCTTTGGCAGCTGCCTTGAATTTCTGTATCTAGAAAAAGAAAGAAAATACACTGAAAATATTATTTAGTGTTTCCCCAATCTCAAATGTGCCTGGAAACTGCAGCTGTGAGACGAAGATGGAACAGCAAATTGCTGGAGCTGAATTTTTATCATGTTTTTGCTTATAAGAATTGCTTTTGTGTTTCAAAAGAGTTTTACAGGTGAACTGTTCTTTTCAAACTCCATCCTAGAGTCATACAATTTAATTTTTTTTTTCTGGTAACATTGTGCAGAGATTGAGAAGGTATTTCCTTTCCTACCTTTTGATACACACAGAAAATAAAAAAAGAGCTTGTGACTCATCTGGCTGCTGCAGACTCCACATTCTGAGGTTAGCTTTATGTAAGAATGAGAATTGATTTTCATTTTTAACTTCTCATCTGGAGATCCTAAAGTTCTTTAAAAGATGAGAGATACTTATCTATGTCTTCCACATAAGGATTCTAAAATACAGAGCATTATGTTGCTTTTCCAAGATCACTAAAGAATATTAAAGATGTTAAAGAAAAAAAATACTAGGAAAGTGTGATGTATTGAAATTAAATGTGGAAAAAAATGTTAAAATTTCTTTATAGTAGAAGTTAAAAAAATTAAGCATGTTAGCTGGATAGATATGAATAAAATATAGGGTTTCTTGAAGCATAAAGTCACGAACAAAAGTGAGCGTACATCTGCCTGGACGCCTGACAGCATCCTCAGTCACAGCTCATGCTTCTGCCAGCAGCCAGCTTGATTACCCAAAATATGGATTATATGCCTCATACTGACTTCTTGTACAAAACTGACACAAAAGCTGTGTGGATGTTTGTCTGCGTTGCATGTAGGTCTACATTTTTAATATTTTGAACACTTTCCCAGGTTTTTAGTAGAAGTTTGTCTGTTGCCAATAATTTAAGTATAGATAACAGATAACAAAATACTATTTTTAACTTTCTATAAATGTTTTATAGGCATTTAGATAATAGGCTTAGTGGAAATACAAACTCTTTATATCCAACCAAGAGAAATATTTTGCTGTTACGTATTTTAGTCAGTGGTAACCACAGGTTTTATACAGAGAAGCCAGGCAGTGTAAAAATATTTATTATTTATTCACAGAAGAATGCAAACTACTATTCAGACATAAGAGCCTTGCATTTTACTCAGTATCCCCAGTGCAGATGTGCTGTCCTTGGCTGACATAGGCCATCTGGTAAATTTAAATTCTCAGAAGAATTCTTACTATAAATTTTCTCTTTATTCTGTACAAGGATTTTCTGCAGAAATGCGTTTATCTCAAAGCTGTTTTTAAAACTGATACTTTACTATTCAGAAGTGTGACTGAAAGTAGTTCATGATGCTTGGTGAGTGGCTGTCAGTGATTTTTCAAGTGGAGGTTCTAGGACGATACCCATCACAGGGTCAGGAATTAAGGGACTACTGAGGTAGTTATTTATGAGTAACTTTCTATGGTATAAAGTAAAATTTCCTATGGCATAAAATAACCGTAGTATAAAGTAGAAATCAGGAACCAGCTGGAAAGATGTTATTCAAGCAAGAAGTTTTGAAAAAAAAAGTAATATATCTGAGGAGGAAATGATCTTTGTTGGTGTGAGAAACTCGCTGTTTGAGAGGTTCTCCAGGCAGTGCAGAGATTTACCCTGGTAGTGACACCCAGGGCTCTGGGAAACGGACGTGTTGTGCATTGATAAAGAGTTTACTGCATTCACTGGAGGTCTAGTCCTCTGGTTTGGTGGCTGCTGTGAGAGCAGTCTTGTCCTGAGGAGTTTGGCCATGCCCAGAAGCACATCCAGAGCCAGCAACCATCCTGGAGGGAGCCTGGTTGGCAGGTGGAGGAAATCTACTTCCCTCGGTGCCAGGGGCCTTACCCTGGTCTGAGCATCTCCAGAACTATTTTGAGCACCTCCTTGTCCCACCATCTCCTGAACCATCCCAGGCATACCCTGGTCCCACCATCCCCTGGACCATCCCAGGCATCCCTGGTTCCAGCATCTCCAGAACCATCATGGGCATCAGCAGCTTTGGGGTCAAAGAAGGAGGCTGGTGGTGAATTCAGGTGTCCTTAGGAAGGTCTTGGAGGGCTTGGGATTACAGTTTCAGAGTCAGGTTTAAGTGGAATTTCAACTCCCAAGACTTTTGTTAGAGCTAATTCTCAAAATCCACTTTTAGGAGACAATTTTTTGAATAGTAGATGGCACTGTATAGTTCTTGCTCTATTGATATATGCGTATGCTTGTCCCAAGGCAGCA
>VXBJ01000742.1:187216-197438 GCA_013400055.1 Nycticryphes semicollaris | reverse complement strand
GACATGAGCAGTCGGGAGAAGACAAGAAAGCTGATTTTAAAGAATTTATTAAGCCAAACAAACGACAGGCTGTGTTGAGCTAGCGTTTCAAGATCTGTAAGAATATCCAAGCAGTAAAGATGTATCAAGCTAGGCATTAACAAAGAAATATTCAATTTTAAATAGCTGTTAAGTGAGTGATATCAGTAGGAAGACTTTACCCATTACCTACCATAAGTGGTGCTTTTATTATTTTTCCAGTTAATAAGCTCAAGCAGTGAATACCCACAATCAGGCATTTTTTATTTTAGAAGAGTATGCTGAAGTGGATGCAAAGATCGTCCGTAGAGCTAAAGGACTCCCCATTCATGCCTAGGGAGACCAACTCTACACAATGGATTACGTCACTGGTATTATTCACTTCATGGGATGGTTTGAGTTGGAAAGGACCTTCAGGATCATCCTGTTCCACCCCCTGCCCTGGGCAGGGACACCTCCTACTAGACGAGGTTGCTCACCCGAGTTACCATAATTTACACCACATTTTAAGCTGATATGTTGCCCCTTTGTTCAGTAAACCCAGGTTTGTTCAGAAACAATACCCCAAAAATTTAACAGTTCTTGGGACCAAGGCCAGAGAAGTTTTGAAACATGGTCTGAAACAGCATTTTGGATCAAACTCTATAAAAAACCAGAGAGGTGTTCCTGAGCTGGAGGAACAATGCAAGTGATGCACCCAGAATTTAAAAACACCACCATCCAACCTGAACCCCAGTTCTCCAGGAAAAGACCCAAACTTCTCTACCCTGTGTTTTGAAACAGCATTTGCCATTGGACAGGAAGAATCAAAAAAACCCACCAATTTAGCAGAACATTGCAGAAAAACTGTTGCAGTCAACATGGCTTGCAACCCAACAGAGGATGTGGCACCACCCGGAGGGGTTTGGCTTTTTTTTTTTTTTTCCTGAAGCCAACAGCTCGTGTTTGGTGCAGGAGGGGAATTTAAGGAGGAAATCTGGAGCTTGCTCTCTTGTGTCAGAGGCACGGAGGCCGAGCTGTGCCTACGGGCAGCTGGTGCTGGCGAAATGCAGGGATTTGCTCCTCCTTCTGCAGGGGAGGCCAAAGCCTTGTAACCTTTCCACCCTGTGCCTTCCCCGGACTTTGCTCTTCTGGTTTTCAAGAGCAAACCCAGATGCTTCTGGAACAGCATGAACCGGCCCATTGTTTTCCGAATCAGCGACCAACTTTTTGACAAGCTAAATTCAGTGCAGATATACACACACACGCACGCTCGGCAGCGCGGAGAGCAGCAAACTAAATCCTCCTAAAAGTCTTGTCTCTGAGTCACTTGGGAAAAACAAACCAAACCAAACCAAACCAAACCTGAACATCCCCCCACCCCCAGCATTAACATGATTAACAGCCCCAGTTCCTAATTTGTACGGCATGAAGCATGCTGCAAAGTCAACCCCGTGACCTACCAGCGACTAGACCTGTCCTACCTGAGCTGTGTCAGTGTCAGCCTGTAGAACAAGAGTATCCCCAACCACCCATACTGGTCATACTGCCACTCTTCAGAACCTCTTTATATTTAGTGTTAAATATTCACTTAAATTCTATTTAAGCAAAGAAAAAAAAAAAAGGAGTCGCACAGATCGTTCACATGTAAAACAACTCCCCCAGTGAGAAATTCAGAAGTAGATGAAGTGGCTCCTCTCACTGATGCTGCTGAAGAGCAGTTTAGACAATATGGGGGAATTAGGCCCAACTCCATGTCTATGCCCAGCTCGTCTACTGCCAAGTCCGCACACACAGTTTTCTGTCTCCAAAAAGCTGTGATGATGCTTAAAATGCTCTGCAGTAAGTTGTGGCAGAGCACACATTTCACCACCACCATCAGGGATGTTGTCCATGCTGGAGAAGACCCAGCTACCACCATGGGAGAGCCCTGTGAAGATGGATGGACCAGGTCCAGTTGGGTGCCGCAGGCAGGACCACGCTGCCCTCAGGGATAGAAGGTGGATGCTCACCTTGCCTCTACGTGCAGCCAGCACCAGGCTCCTCAGGGAAAGGGTACTCAGTACAGTTTAATAATGAATGACACCACTGCAATGCTTTTTGTTTTGAGGAAAATGATGAAATCCATGGGAAGATGCCAATGTTATCTTACTTCAACTTTTTTAAAAAAAAACAAAACCCAAAGACATGGTGTTGTGGAAACAGTTGCTTATTAATAACCAAGATATAAAATAAATACAATTCCATCAGCATTAGGGAGTGTGAAAAGCAAAGTGTTTCATACTAAGCTTATAGATTTGTATATTAGACTTCCTCAATGTTAATTTTTACAGATTACAGGTTAAGGTTAGCGGTTTAGCACAGCATGCAGGTACCCAAAAGCGCTGTTACAAAACCAAAACATCAGCTACTAGACCAGAGAATTTAAGTGCATGGGGTGGTAAAAAAACCACACCTCAAAGGTCAAAATTTCAACCAATCAAGGAATATGGGAACAAGGGTGGACTGGCAGGCTTTCTCAGGGAAAAAAAAACCCGAAAGTCTGAATTCAGCAACAGGAGACAGCAAATTGAATGTGAGGGTGAGCTACCTACCTACCTAACCCCGAGGCCTCTGAACACACCACCTTTCCTGAGAAGATGCTGAAAGATTAATTACTGAGACCAAAAACTTACAGACATCTAGTATAAAATGAAATACAACCATACCTAAGAACTGTCCACCAGGTTTAATAAACTTTGCACTTCGATTGCGCGACTCCTCTTCTGCTTGGGTCATGCGCTCTCGGGTCGTCGCATAGGAGTCACTTGTTGCACATACCGTAATTTTATCCTGTATAGATCCCAGGCAACTGAGTTGCGAGGCTCCAGAACTATAAAAACATTGAAAAAGGTTGAGCCCAAGCACTAGTTCAGGTTTAGATGCACGGCTGTGTCAGGAACCCTACGACCTGTCTTAACAGGTGAAGAAAAATGTTTTCCAGTTCTGACAGCTAGCTAGGTCAAAAATATATTTCAAATTGTCTCTACACATCCAAATTCCATCAGTTTTGCTTGCTGGTGTAATTACATTTCCTCACAAAACTGTGTTGGAGACGCAGGTTTAGAGTAGTGTTGGTGGCTGCACTGAAAATGGCTNCCTGGAGCCTTCTCTTCTCCAGGCTGAACGCCCCCAACTCTCTCAGCCTGTCCCCACAGCAGAGGGGCTTCTATGTGCAGCTTTTAAGTGACAATTATGGGGACAACTTGGGCTTTTACACTGGCATCCTAATGTCAGGCATCTGGCTTCCTGCTGGCCACTGGGCTCTCAGCTCAGTACAGGTCTCCTCTCACATGGGCTCAGGGTGGTCCATGGTGGCTCCATGTCCTGTGAGGTCTGGGGAGGGATTCACCTTGAGTGCCCTGTCCAGTTTTGGGCCGCTCATGACACGAAAGACATTGAGGGGCTGGAGTGTGTCTAGAGAAGGGCAATGGAGCTGGTGAGGCACTTCGAGTAAATCCCACACGAGGGGAAGGACAGATGGTGAGGTCCATAGTGTCCCTCAGGGCAGTGCTGGGCTTCAGGTGGCATCTGTGGAGGAGCCTGGCCCACCAAAGGAGATCCAGCAGCACATGGTGCCCACTCAGGAGAGCACCTCGACTGACTAATACCAGCTTCATTTAAACTGGCCTCACCACCACTGCTCTTGATGAGTATGCTATGTAGCACCCACCATTGCAACAGCTCTCACCAGAGGACCACTGCCTGTAGCAAACCCAACACACTTTAATCACCCTAAAATTCCCCATCAAGGCTCCGAGAAAGGTCAAGAATCTCATGTCTCTATGCACCACGTTGTTTCTGAATGTCACAAGCGGGACCAAGCCACCGGACAGTATTTCAAAATCACACTGCTACTGTTTTGTCTGTAGCCTAGAGCTGTGTATGGATTCCTTGTTCTGAAAACGGCACATTTACAACAGAAAAAAAGGTCCTTCTTGACACCTTTTCCCATTGACCATTTCCTTGCCTTTATGTGCTTTTCCAGCATGGAATCAGCCAAGCACTGACTGAAACACGATGTAATCCCCTACCTCAGGCTGGGCATCTCCAAAACCCAAGCTAGCTTTGAAGCCAGACCTACCTTGAGCAAAAAATTAGACTAGATACACTGCAGGGGCCTTTTCTGGTTTTATGGTTTGTTGTGGGGTTTTTGTTTATTTGTTGCTTTTTTTAACACCTCTGTGTGTAACACTACACAAATTTTTCTTAATTTTGCAGGCAGTTTGCACAAACTGAGAGTGGCTACAGAGGACCTCGTGAAAGCCAGTCTGAGCTAAGATTTTGAAGTAGGTTAGTAAAACTACATTAAAACTACCTAGGTGTGCTGTTTGGAATTATTCAGAGCTAGAGCAGCTTATATTTAATCTAACTTAAAAAATACAGTTTAGTTGGACTGAAGGTACCCCTTCACAAAGAAGAAAGTGCCCTCCACCTTGCTTTGTGTCAGCCCCAGCAGCTCTCAGATACAGTTTATTCCCTCTCCCCTCCCCCCCAAAAAAAGAAAAAACCCAATAACCCAGACCCAAAATAGCAGCACACTGCTCCAGGCTCCCCCAGGTGTAAGTCACTTGGCTTTTTTCCCAGTTCTATCAATTAAGTGAGTTGAATGAAAGGCTGAATTGTTGTAGAAGAGACCTAATGCAATGGAAGACAGAGGAGGGTGAGTAGAAGTAGGGAGGTGATTGTCCCCCCGTGCTCAGCACTGGTNCAGCAAGAGTGGTCAGACCCTGGAATGGGCTGCCCAGGGAGGGGGTTGAGTCCCCATCTCTGAGTGTGTTTCAGAGTGGTTGAGATGTGGTGTTGGGGGATGTGGTGTAGGGGAGAACTTTGTAGAGTAGGGCTGATGGTTGGACTCGATGATCCCAAGGGTCTTCTCCAGCCCGAAAGATTCAACGATGCCAAGAGATCTCCTGTCAGGCAGAGAGCTATTAAATCACCTAATTTCCTTATTGCTCCCAAAACCTGCTATCTTGACACATCTCTGCTTTGCAAATCGAGGGCAGAGGCTTTCCTGTCACCAGGGAACCTGAGCAGCTTCTTTTGGAGACGTGTCGGTGCTCCTGTTTGTTATCGGCTCCCCCGATCAATACACAAGCTCTGCCTGCCACATCCTAGTTAACAAAGCAGGACACAGGGTTATCCAACACCGCTGGATGACAATCAAAACTACACCAAACGCAACGTTCTAGGAGCTGAAGCCAACTTAATGTGAAAGCATGGTCTTTCCTTGCCTTTTTTTGGGTAGATGTTAACACTGGTCACTTTGACTCAAAGGACCAGGACAAAGGCGTTGCTGTGTTGCATTTTGGGTTCCGACACCCATGGTGGTGCAATTATGGGTAAGACCCCCACTCTATGTGGTTTTTAAAATAAGACTACTGCCCGTCAGGGCCAGCACGCTGCCAGCCATAATCATATTTACATATGGCTGTAGGATGGATCTGGTCTAGCTTGGATGGTGCTCAACTCCAAATGCTTTTAAAAATAGCACTAAGAGGTGAGAAAGACTTCAAAAGGTTACTTTTTTAAGAGCAAAACCAGAAAGAATTCCATGTAAAAGCAGCATTTATAATTAGCAAGGAACCGGGCTATTGCTAGGAATTAATTCTCTACTGCCGCTCGTTCCCGGGAGCATGCTTCTAATTCAAGGCTTTTGCTGCATGCCCAAAGCCACAGAATCTACTTAAAATTTGCCATGAAAGAAAACGTTAAGTAAAACTTACCTGGAGCTCATTTGCTGGACACAGTCAAAGCTTCCCTGAGGATTATCTTTGCCAACATTTGACATGTAGAAGTTAAAGTTCTGCACTTCGTTTGTCTGATCAACTTTGGGAATTTTAATAAGCTAAAAGAGGGGAAAAACAAAAAGAGTTTATGTGAAAAACTTCAATCTACACTCCTTTGCTTGTGAGTAACCAGGAGCACAATTTTAAACGAGGAACTGTATTTTGAAAGCGTTGGGTCTGATTTCAGTCACGGCACTTAAAAAGGCTGCTTTGGCACAATTTTTCCCCTGAAAGTGGCGGTAACGGGCACTGGAAAAGCTGCATCCACCCAGCCTTTAACTTGGCAAAGCATTCGAGCAGCGAGTCATCCCTTCCCACCCCCAGGAAATAATGCCCAGGTGTATAATTTTAAACGCAATCAAACGGAGGAAGCTCACTAACAAAAGAGAGGGGAGCAACTCACCCAGACCACATCAGACACCGCCCAGACTTTGTGACTTAATTCACTCCTCGTGAAGCTCACAAGGGGGGGAAAAATTAAAAAAAAAAAAACAAAAACAAAACACCCCAGCAACACCCAAATTACAAGAGTAAAACTTCTGAAACTATAAAAGATTAATTTTGACTCCAACAGGTCCCAGAAGCCTTGCTCTCTTACTCAGCTCTAGCTGCAATTATTTGCGTAAATGTGAAATGTAAATAGGGGGGTTTTTTTGTAAGTTTAGTCAGCTGTAACAAAACCTGATTTCCTTGGCTGGACTAAGCACTTGGTACAGAATGTGCCGCGTTCTGCGGGAGCTTTAAAATGTAAATATGAGAAATCATTAAAAAGTTTACTGGCACAAGTGCATTTTGCAGTGCACTGCTCCGCAAAACAATACCGAAGCACAAAAACACACTGCCATCCAGCTACTTTATTCTGAAATAATCATGTAAAAATCAGCTCGCAATTAAGTCTACAAAGCTGTTCTTCTGAAATTTGCTTGAATTTTTAATGGGATATTAAATAGAACTGACACAGGAAGATATTTATAAGTGGTATTGGACAATCTCTTATCTTTCTCTCAGTATTTTGCTTCTGAGAGTGGCCAGTCCTCATAAATGTCAGTTTATTTGCACAAAGTGCTGCCACAGGACGACTCCATCACCATTTGTGTTTTAACCCTCAGTTCTGGCAGAATTTACCAGCAGCCTGGGACAGTGCCTGGACACGAAGAAGAAAGACGAGTCGGAAGAACGTCAGATTCTTCAGCCCAAAGTACTAGTGCGCTTAAAAGAGCAATCTCTGCATTTTACAGAAGAATGGAAATATACGGGGAAAATTACCAAACGCATAATCTTGGATTATATACACATCTTTACCTTTTAACGATTATGAAGGTTAACTGCCAACCTAAGAAGACCACAGGGGCCCAAACAACACTGAAATTGATCTGCATTCTGCAAAATTAACTATCACTGAGGGAATGTTTCAGCGTTCTGCTTTTACTATAAATGCAGCAGGTGTGCATGCATGGATTTGACAACTCGAATTCAGCCCACTCTAGAAAAGCAAATGTTTTTTAGCCTGCCAGACTCTTTTGGAAAGCCAACAATTATGTACTATGATCAGTCTAAGGCTGGGCCCTCGAGGAATACAGCGGAACAAGGGGAAGCAGGAACTTTATCCGCTTGGACTTCATCCTCAAAACTGATTTTGAGTAAATCTTCATTTCCCACCGATCACCCTAAGGAATGTATAGACATACAATCACCTTCAACATTAGGAATTTCTGTACCCTAATATGTATATTTAAAATTCTGGAAGGATTGCTGTGGGTATTAAGCCACAGAGCGGCTCCGTACATTTTGATGTAACTACATGAAGGCAGAAGCTGTCCTTAGAGCACAGTTAAAAACACATTTGTTTCTTCTCCACTCCCTTCAGTGAGGTCTTATTTTTCCCAAATATTGAATAAGACAGTGAGAAAGTTAGAGAAAAACAAGTCTGCCTCCTTCCAGGCAGATGCCTGTGAAGCTTAGGAACAACAATGATTTCCCACGAGCAAACTCAAATGGAAAAAAGGGAGTTTTTCCATTTCTTAAAGCTTCCCCCCGCTACAGATACAAATTCTGCAAGACAGACACTGAAAATTATGAGGGAACCAGCTACTACAACCATTGCCTGAGCAAAGAAAAGGTCAGTGTGGAAATTTACTTCTCATTTTTTTAAGGATGTATTTTTCACAGACTTTGGAAGGACTAGATGACTGTTCCTTAGGCATTCATTAATTTGGATGTAGAGAACACAGAACGGGTGGGGGAATGTCTCCGCTGGAAGATTTTAAAAGTGGCAGCACAACTAACCTGGGAAAAAGATTTAACTATTTTATCCCCTGCTCCAATGTTTTATTATTCAATCTGTAATGCAGCAGACACAAGACTTGCAGTTTTGTGAACCTTCTTTGGGACCTGTTCAGGATACCCACACAGCCAAAAGCTTGGTCCCTCAAACAAACAGAAAACTGAAGTGAAGTCTGCCATAATTCAGATAACCCAATTTAATAAATTCAGAACAAACTCTGAGAGGAAAAAATGTATTTAATGTTATATGAAATGCAATTAAATCATATGCCTACCTCTCATATTACGGTTCAAATGCCAAGGCCCAAACATAACGGGGTTAAGAATAATTATTGAATCTGCCTGGCTGCCTAGGGCAGGGGTGGCATCACCATCCCTGGAAGGATTTCAAAGCCAGGCAGATGTGGTGCTGAGGGACATGGGTTCGTGGCGGTCTTTGTAATGTTAGGTTGATAGTTGGACTTGATGATCTTAAAGGTCCCTTCCAACCTGGACCACTCTATGATTCCATGACCACAACAACATGCAGTAGCAGGTTGAGCTGAAGGATGATGATGTGAGACTTGCACACTCTTGATCCACTTTCTGGTTGGCCAAAGAGGTTTCCACCATGTCTGTCCCCTTCCCACACCACAAGCTCCAGCCCCGGGCTGGTTACACACCAGCTCTGACCTGGAGAGACTCCAAGGCTCCCTCTTTGCTCCTTTGCAAAGATGACCTCATCCCCTTACATATCAAATAAACCCACGCTTTCGCTGGGCAATGTTCAGTCTGGAAGGTACGCCTGGGGTACCAGCCGAGAGGAAGCAATACCTGAACCCCATAAACTTGCTGACAATACCTAGGTCTGCAAAAAACTCCTGTCACCTCAAACCCTTAAGATCATCTTTTGCTGCTGTTGACATATTTGCCATTTTTTTCTGTATCTTGCAAGACAAAATCCAATGCTTTGAAGTAGTTTACAGACTCGGCAACTTCTGCAAATAAACAAATAAGCCTCTTGTTTTGAATAAACAGGTGGTTTTTTGGTTTTCTTTTTTTTTTTTTTTTTCCCCTTTAAATTTATACTACATGGTTCTGAATAGTTTAATATGCAGTTCAAGGATTTTTGGCCTAATCTGAATTAAGATACTGCATTCAGCTCCAGATAAGCGTTAATGGCAAAGTTTGTTTTTCCTATTTGAGCAATACTTGCAGAAGGTGGCTAAGGAGCCTTTATTGAGAGAGCAGCACCGCAACCACGCTTGTCCACAACAGAAAACAAACTTTTGTCTGCATCAGGAAGCAGCTCTGCAAGCCCTTTGTCAGCAACGTTTGTTTCAGAGAAGCTGCTTTTGATTTGTCTTTGATCTTCCAGGTATAGAGGGGATCCTGGCTGGCACACGACATTGAAGAGGAATTTGCTATATTCTTTTATGGCAAAGAGGGAGATTTCTGAGAGCAAACACTCACCAGTATTTATAGAATCATAGAATTACAGAATGGCCAAGGTTGGAAGGGGCCTTTCAGATCATCAAGATCATGGATTTTTGTTCATTAGATCTGGAATGACAGCTTATTTAGTTTTTTTTAATCTAGGTGAAGGGCTTCTTTCATATCAACGTCGTTCACCATTATCACAAGGATGCATTAGATGTAGCAGTATGGCAGAACACGATCTATGAATATCAAGGGCACATTCCTTAAGGTGATGCCCCTCCTTTGCAGGGCACTGGCTATAGAATCACAGAATCACAAAATTGCCTGGCTTGGAAGGGACTTTACAGATCATCGAGTCCAGCCATCAGCCCAACACTGACTAACCCACCACTAACCCATGACCTTCAGCACCACGTCTGCCTGGCACCATCCTAATAAAACAGTCCATAGAATTTACCCCTAACAGTGTCCAAGTTCAAACATGCTTAACTAACTGGTCTGAGTGGTCAACATGTGCTGGCAGCCCCAAAAGCACCCTGAACCCTGGGCTGCATCCCCAGCAGTGTGGCCAGCAGGGCAAGGGAGGTGATTCTGTCCCTCTGCTCTGGGGAGACACCCCCCCAGTGCTGCCATCAACATCAGAAGGACATGATTCTGTTGCAGTGAGGCCAGAGGAGGCCATGAAGATGCTGGGA
>VXBJ01000742.1:157133-167993 GCA_013400055.1 Nycticryphes semicollaris | reverse complement strand
GCGGAGGGGGAAAACCGCGGGGGGGGGGTGGGACCCGCAGAGGAAAAAGGTGACCCACACCTAAAACAAGGTGACACCCCCTTCACATCCTCCCCGGTGTCCGTCCCCCGCCGCCCCTCACCTGGCAGCCCTGATAGCTCTCCAGCGCCCGCAGGGNCCGCCGCTCCCCGCGCCGGGTCGGCACAGCCAGCGCTCGCTTTAACAACGCCTAATGACAAACTCATTAATTGCAGCCCAGGAGGCATGCCGACGGGCTGCTGGAAGTTTGCGAAGTGTCACGGCGCGGGGAACGTGTCACAGCCGCCAACTCGCCACCGGCAACTCGCCGTCCGTCCGTTCCCCACTCCGACCGGGCGGATCGCGGCTGGAGGGGAGTGGGGCGGAGAGGGAAAACAGCGGGGGGGGGTGGGACCCGCCGAGGGAAAAGGGGACCCCCNAAAAAGGTGACCCACACCTAAAACAAGGTGACACCCCCTTCACATCCTCCCCGGTGTCCGTCCCCCGCCGCCCCTCACCTGGCAGCCCTGATAGCTCTCCAGCGCCCGCAGGGCGGTCTCGGTCAGCTTGACGTGCAGCACGCTGACCCGTTGCGCCTCGTCGCTGCCGGACACGCCGTACCGCTCCCCTTCCCGCAGCTGCGCCATCTTTCACACACACACACACTTTATTTGTTTTGTTTTGTNCCCCTCACGCCCTCCCGCTCCGCCGCGATCCCGGATCCACAGGCTTCCATCCCTCCCTGAAGTGGAGGACGACCCTGGGCCTGCCAAAAATTATCCGGCGTGGGTTTTTTTTTTTGTACAGAAACCGGGGAACGGGCTCCCGTATGGCTATCGCCAATTGTTTGTTTTCTAGATGGTTGAAGCGGCTTTCCTGGGTGCGAATGGAGGATCGTGAAGGGGTTTCTGTGGAAAATGGCTCTGTTCTACCATCTAGTAGGTGAGGGAGCAGCCTAATACCTGGAGCCAGAGCAGCAGGCCAGTCTTTACCCCTGGCAGAGTTGGTCTACAGGGATCGGGTGTTGGGATTATTCGTATTTCATCCATTTGACCAAAATCCTGGCAGTTTCCTAAAAAGAGGCAAGTCGGGAGGCTCCCGTGCACTCCACGAGAGGAGCCGATGTGACGGAGCAATGGGTTTAAGGCTGACCAAAATTGCAGGCTGATGGTTCTGCTGACTGTGCGTTGCCATTTAAGTTACTTACATCCATGGAAAATATCTCATAGGCCACTTAAAAATAGTTTTACTTTCATTTTCCCTGTGCCTGATCTTAACTCCTGCTCTGCTATTCATCTCAGTCAGCTGGCACAAAAAACCCCCTCTACTCGTCCAGTCTACATGGTTGGGGTTTTAAAGCTTGCTATTTAAAACATGTTGGCTATTATCTTCCGAAGCACATTTTTCATGTCAAGAATTTAAACCTTGTCTTTACCTTCAGGACTGTGCTCCTATCTGCCCTGCTCTAGTCTCCTGGCTGTCACACTCAGATTATCATTCACTGTTGCCATTCTTGTCTCCACCGGTTTTTGCCCTTTTTTTCTCCACTAGTAGTTGCTCGCTCTTCTCTACCACCCTACACCAAAGCATCTTCCTGATAAAGACAGGCACACACGTGTGTATGTACATACACCCTCCGGATATGTACACATATGTATGTACATATAGATATACAACTACCTTTCTTCAAATTCTTTTTCAGTTTATACCTGCTTAGCTTCACTTCTTTAGTGATGGTTACTTCCTGGCCAAACTAAGCAAATAAAATATATAGGAAGAAGAAAACTAACAATTCTCTTGACCCTGTAATGCGTGGAGGGAGGGTGTGGAGTCCCCTCTCTGGAGACCTCCAAGCCCCTCCTGGGTGCAGCCCTGAGTGATGTGCTCTGGGCAGCCCTGCTTTAGCAGGGGAGTGGGACTGGGTGAGCTCTAGAGGTCCCTTCCAGCTCTGACAATTCCCTGATTCCATGATTCTATTCTATAATATATAATGCTATATATTCCAATACTGTGTCATTCCTTATACAGGGATGGCTTAAGTAAGCCCGGTAAATGTTGTACCTATAGGTGTGTCTGTGCGGTGCTCTGTTGCAATCAAGTGTATGTCTCTTTGCAAGACTGGTTCTCTGGAATGTGAATCTTAATGTGACTTGCTTTATTATATCCATAATAACGTCTCGGGGAGCAGTAGGGTACGGAGAACAGGCATCAGTGGTTCCTTCTAAACGCCTCCATGTGCAGGTCTTGGAAGTTTTCGCCAGGTCATGCTACGTGCAGCAAGTGGCAATGTGGACTCTGTACAAAAATAAGGACAAGAAAGTGGCAGGAAAAGTGTTGGAGCATGTTGAAAAGAATTCATGCTTTTTGGAAAGTCGGTGTATTCATCTTCCTCTGAGCCCATAACACATTCTGCCATTGCTCAGCCCTCCCAGGGGTACCATTTGGCTTTCCTTCTGGTGGTCTTCTGGGGGAATGTATGCTGTATATAATGATTTTCTCTGTATTTTTGAATATCAGGTGAACAAAAATTACTGAGAATAGGGCAGTCTGCTGCAGCTCCTGACCTTGAGCCGTTTCCATCCCCTTCAGTAGCCACCACAAGTACAAGGCGGCGGATCCTCTCCCCTTCCAACAGCCCCAGGAAAAGGCTGAGAGAACCTCGCCTGTGAGACACACCATGAGGAGCTTGAGTGAAACAAGCCAAAGTGGAAAAATAAACACCTTCAGCAGTTGCAAAAGCAGAGCCTAATTTATGCTCGTTTCACCCGCTTGCAGATTTTCTTTCTGCTGTTAGTCTTCCTATGTGAGAACACGCAGAGTGTAAATAATCTCTGGTAGGAAATGAAACATTTCTGGTCATTCAGTTAACTTAGGATCTGGCCCAGCTCCTGTTTTTATCAGGATCAAAGTGAAAGAATACAACATGAGGCTTGCAAAAAAAAAAAAAAGAAGAAAAAACCCCACCAAAAAAGCAATGGACATCTTACCAGGTGGATGACAGCCTTGCAGCTCACTCTTTGGATTTAGAAAGTGAGATTTTGGGTCCTATTCCCCAAAACAGTCTTCCTCCCCCCCTCCCCGAAAGAAAAACTGCGTATGTGCCGCGGGGGTCAATGGCCTCACATTCTCCGTGCTGCAGATTTTTGGGGTTTTTAGGGCTTGCCTATATAGGGAAGAACCTGTGGTCCTGCCAATGCATGCAGTTGCACCTTTTTAATTAAAGGTGTGATCACACGCTGAGCTACTTAAACCAGCCCGGCTTTGTAAGTGGCCACCTTTGGGCTAATGACAGAGGTTTTTCTTTCACGGTAAATTGTTTCAGCTTATCTTGCAAAAGTGAATTAAGAAATGTTGACACAAACTGCTTTAGTGGCAAATGATAAGTGAAATAGTTTCTTCCACCACTGGCAGAGGTAGGTATGGAAGAAGGTTTTTTCTTTTTTTTTTTTTCCCTCACTCATTTAAAAGTGCAAATCCCACACTCAGATGAGGTTTAGCATTTGTGCTCTTTCTAGATCTTCTGACAGAGGTTTTGTTTTTTTTTTTCTTTTTTTTAACAGCATTCTGCAAGTGTCAAGGTGAGAAGTCTAATTTCACCCCCAAAAGCTTTTTTCTGATAGTTGCTTTCTATAGGCAGAGGCTGGTATCTCTGAGTAAGGTTTGGGAGGTTTTGTTGTTATTTGAAATGTAAAAGATGTGTATGATGGAGAGAAGCTGCCTGTACTGCCATTTCTGTACACTATTTCTTCTGCCATGGTCTACTGTGCCCTGTAAGAGCTTTTTGGGCAAAGCAGCAGTAAAATAAGAAGCTCAGAAGTTGGGGAATGGAGTCACTTGCCCCTTGGCTACTGTGTTGTGACAGACGAGTCCGTGTGCTGGGGGGAGGCCTATGGAGAGAACCAGATGTGATTCTTTATCAGTGATCTGGGTGAGGGGATGGAGTGCACCCTCAGTAAGTTCACAGACAACCCCAAGTTGTGTGGGAGTGTCAACCTGCTGGAGGGTAGAAAGGCTTTGGGGAGGGATCTAGACAGGCTGGATGGATGGGCCAAGGCCAGTGGGATGAGGTTCAACAAGGCCAAGTGCCAGCTCCAGCCCTTGGGTCACACCAACCCAGGGGCAGAGTGGCTGTAGCTGCCCCAAGGAAAAGGACCTGGGGGTGTTGGTGGACTGTGGGCTGAACATGAGCCAGCNGCACCATCCCTGGAGGGATTCAAAAGATGGGTTGACATAGTGCTTAGTGACATGGTTTAGTGATGGTTCTTTATCAGGGTTAGGTTGATGGTTGGACTAGATGATCTAGGAGGTCGGACTAGATGACACTAGAGGTCCCTTCTGGCCTGGACCATTCTGTGATCTGAAAGGTCTCTTCCAACCCAAACAATTTATGATAATGATGCTTGTAGAGGCAGCCAAAGGGAAACAACGGACACGAGCAGACCGTTTTCCTCCCTTTTGCTGCTTTTCCTCTGTTTCATTCCATAGTGAAACGAGCAGAAGTGCTTTGTGGCTTTTCAAGGCTGTAACGCATTTGTACACACACACAGAACTGAAGAGCAAGTGTTTGCAATGATTTTAAGGCATATGGCATGTCAGTTCGCACGCTGCTATGGTACGCAGTTTAATTGACACATGGTAGCAATCAGGCTATTTTTACAGTGATGCCGTTGCTGAAAATCAGTGTTATTTTGCTCTGTGTTCAGGAGGGGAGGAAGGAGATGGCGAAGCTTTGGAAACCCTTCCTCTCAGCCCTGTGATGCTGAGGAGAGGGCTCAGCACCCCTGAATTGCTGCTGCCGCAGGAGAGAAGAGCACTGGGATCACGAGGCCAGCTGGTAGGTGCCTGATGAAGGTGACTAATTGCAGAGGACTCTCACAGCTACATTTTTTTGGTGTGATCTTCCCCTGGCCAATGCCAATGGCAGGACATCCACAGGTTCCTGCCCAGCAGGGTCAGATCTCACAGGTGGTTGCTGTGACCCAGCTGGTGGGATTTTGGGGTTTTCTTCTTTTTTTTTTTTTAATGTTTGCTAATTGCTGGTACTGTGCCCAAAGTTCAGGTGGATTCAGTCCTGCACCTTTTTATTGTGGTGCCAAATCCGACCTGCTGAAACACGTGGCCAGCTTGGAACTCTCAAGCTCTTATGGCTGGCATTTCCTCTAATGAACGTGCTTTAAGAAGAAAAATGAAGGAGCTAACATTTGGGGAGAAACAGACACTTACTGCTGCAAAGCAGCCGATTGCATTACTTGATCCTTCTTTAATGTGCTGTGAGCTCGTGGTAGCTTATGGAGCAACGGAGGCTGCAGTGATCATTCACACTGCTGGAGGGGTGGTGAAATGTGGACAGATTTTGCGGTCTGCCAAGAAAAATACTCATTTCCTCATTGTGCATGTTAAAAATATACATCCACAGGTAGCGGAAAGAAAAACTTCAAGTGTGTCTGAGAAACGGTTGTGCTTTGTTTTCAGTAGTCCTCAATAGTGAATTAGTTATAAGAATGTCAAAATGTTGCTTTAAAATTCAGTGCAGTATTGACCTTTTGGTTTACTCAGCCACTTATGTGGTGCTTGCGCTGCGCCCGTAAAATGTCAGTGTAAGTTAGTGAAATGCCGTCTGTTACACAGACTGCGCCGAGTCGCCTGTGCTACAGCTTCTGTGTTCATAGCTAACGCTGTAATCGCTAATTCCCCTTCTCTGTGGGATCGTTACCTGTGCAGCAGAAAGTCAAACCTTCCTGCCCCTTCTTGGGAACCCCCAACAAGGACCATGCAGGGCCCAGGTCCGTAGTACCCGTGCAGCCCCCTCCGGCCTCTGCGTGGTGCCGGGGCTGATCTTGCATCATTCCTGGTTGGTAGATTATTTTTACTACTGCTTACTGGCTGTGAGAGACTGAGAGGCGTATGGTTTTCCAGTTGCCCAACGGGATTATTCAGGCATCTTACGGGCCCATACGAGGCACAGGAAAGATCAGGAAGCATTTAGAATGTAGAATTTTGTTATTTAACCTCTGTGCAGTTTTAAGCTAATGGCTGTTTTCCATCAGGCCGAAAGCTGTGCTTGTACCTCCATGTGTTTGTGTGTATATACATATACACACATATATATTTTATTTATTTCTGTAACATATAGATCAAAGCATAGGCAAGAGTTCTGTTTTCAAAAAGCTGCTGAAAATGGACAAGAGCAGAAAAATATTTTGCGATGACTTAAATCTACTGTTACTTTTTCCCTGAAATTCAGCAGAATTATGAAACAGAAATATACCTGCACGATGGGTGCTGCAGTTATTCTTGACTCCTGCGATCTTCCCTGCCACAAAATACATTTCTTTCCTTATCCTGCTAATTAATTTTTTTTTTTTTCAAATAAGACTGTAGGCAAGGAATTAATTGGATGTACACTGCCTGCATACCAGCGCCGTGCTGGGAAGCGCCCACCGCATACAGCACGGTGTGATGCCTTTGTTTCAGCAGAAGTTGTGCGGCTGCAACGGGTTTTAAATTCCCCTGGATAATGTGAAGTTGCTAAGGTAACCGAGATTTGGATGATGAAGGAGTGGGAGAACCAAACAGTAATTCATTTGGCTGAAGGACGTTATCCACTTCTGTAATCAATTATACACAAGCGTAATCATGTCATGGCAATCTGACATTTCTGAAGTTGTGCTTCTATTAAGAAGTAGCTTCAGATGCAAAAAGGGTGATTGCGTATGCTTCTCTGAAATCGTCTAGTGATTTTTAACCAAATTATTGCTTATTATTAGATGGAGGGGATAACACTGGCGTAATTTCTTCTGTATACAGCTGAGACAGGAAGAAACTGTGGTTTGACTTTGTGTTAATGCTAAAGTTTGAAAAAGGCGAAGGGAATGGCAGAGTAGTTCAGAGGAAGATCTGTAAGATTTTTTTGTTGTTGTTGCTGCTCTGTTTTAGGTACGTTTGTGTGGTTTAGGCCCTGATCCCAAAAGACCGTGTCTGCTGATAGTTCAGTACGCACCTAAGTGTTTGCAGGGTGAAAGGCAAACCGCAATCATGTACGTCTACAGCAGACGTGTTACTGACTACTTCCTCTGTGCCAAGACTTAGGTAATGTGTTGTCCTTACTATTTACACTCTGTTTCTCTCCAAATTTCATTCAAAATTGGTTGGTCACGAAGGGGTGGAATTTGTTCCCCTGACAGGAGTACGGAGGGTTGCGGTCTTCTCTCTCAGTTAAATAGCCGTGTGTTCTGCTTCATGGTCAAACAAATGGTCCAAACCCACAGGGGATGCTGTGGACACCACTGCAGGAGCCAGTTGCTCGTCACGCTGTTGCTTGAGTGTCTTGTCCCCCTGTGTGTCCCCCTGCTTCATGCCCCTGCTCTGCAGCAAGTGGGAGGACCTGCCTGTGGCACAAGGGGCTCTGCTCAGCCGCAATGTCTCCATCAGTGGGTCTGTCCTGGTCTGAGTGACACAGGACAGATTTCTCTTCCAATGCTTGGGAAAACTGCACTTTTGGAAGACTCCAGTGTCTGAACTGGTGAAAATATTTACTTTACATCCAGCTCTGGGGTGTGGGTTTCAAGGTCTTGGTGTTTTTGAGCTCCCCAGGTAAGGGGAGGGGGAGGAGTGAGACCCAGGCACTTGAGCCAAGCTGCCAACAGGGTTATTTCATACCATGAACATCATATTATTTATGAATTAGAAATTTTGCTGAGGAGTTGCCTCACTCTGCCCTGATGGCTGGGATCCTGAGAACTCCTTGCCCCAGCGCTGGAGCCCTGAGCTCTTCCCTTCCTCCCACAGCCACAGCGCTGGCAGGGTCCCACATGTGCTGTCCCTGTGGGGAGGGCATGGCTCCCTGGGATGGGATGGGATGGAGATAGACCTTGGTTATTTTATGTTGGTACCAGTACTGATACTGGTTCTTTAGTGTTATTAGTGATAATTACTGAATCTTACCCTGTCAAATCTATTTATATTTCAACCATAGGGTTTCTTTATTTTTTTCCCATTCCCCTTGCTGGTTGGGGACAGGTCTTCAGGTAAGAGGATAATTGTTGAACTGACAATAATTTGTTACAGGTTTTATCAAACCACAACAGCCTGAAAACAAAGCTGTTTCCAGTTGGTTTCCCATGCTCGAACTCTGCCGGGCTCATTAACCACTGGTTGCAAAGACCCATCTTTTGTCCCTCTGTTCTTCCCTGGAAAGCACTGAGTTTTTGCCCAGAATTCGATTTTTGAAACAGTCCTGCCTGGTCTGGGGTCATTTTTCCCCATTTCTCAGGGAGAAGGGGGTCAGTCTTCTGTACCCCTCCTGGCTTTCTGGTTGTAGGGGGACTGGAGCATCACTTCAGAGCAGAGGGATGTCTAGGAGTTGGCTCTCGATCCGTGTGTCCGCAATGGCAAGAAGAGCTGGTAACACTACACTCTGCGGTTTAAAAACCCTGCTCATTTGTAATGAAAATTCGTCTCATTTGGTACATTAGTTGCTGTCAAAATAAATATAATTTAAACTGGGGTGTGCCGGTCCTGGAGGTTTGCACCAGTTCAGCCAAACTCGTCTGTAGCCTGTGGCTCTCTGTTAATACAGCATCCGATTCCGGGAATCCTCACTGTGCACCAAAACCACTTTGTGTCC
Source organism: Nycticryphes semicollaris (assembly GCA_013400055.1). Lineage (NCBI taxonomy): Eukaryota > Metazoa > Chordata > Aves > Charadriiformes > Rostratulidae > Nycticryphes > Nycticryphes semicollaris. The sequence goes on along the minus strand of VXBJ01000742.1, from coordinate 159,370 downwards.
CTGCTAAAAACACACTGAAATGGAACATAAAATCACTGTGACAGCTCAAGGGAAATCAAATACTGGTTTAGTGTTTGTTTCCTTGATGATATTTCTGCTTCACCCAGACTCAAGTTTATCGGGTTGGCTTGAACACTGTGGTACAACTATGAATGAGTCTTGCTATGGCATGAAAAGTGGTGCAGAAGACAGACCTAAACTTGAGTTTCCATTCACTTTAAAAAATATGAGTAATAATTGGTAATATTGCTAGTTTCTCTCATGAATGAACTCATTGTGATTATGCTTTCTGTAAATAGCCAAGTGCAAGACAAATGTTATTCGAAGAAAATAAGCATGACTTCTGCTTTCTCTTCTTGCTCATGGCATTGGAGATAAAAAGAGACTATAGTTGCATAGTTGTCCCAAAATGGGGAAAATAGGACTGTGACAGTGAACTGTAAAAGAAGTAAAACTTTTCTCCTTGTGAGAATGACACCTGATTCCAAATATTTCTCTTTATTTTGAGCTTACAGAACCAGTAAAAGCTTCCAGATTTCTTGAACTGTCTTTTTGTATCACTTTTTATCACACTTACTGTCAAGTGTCTTTTGTTTCATGCCTTGAATAAAATACAGAAAATTATGAATATGAGGGATCTTTTACTCTGCACCACTTTCGCGTGGTTTGAAGCACACCAGCCTTGATGTGATTCCTTACAGAAGAGTTCAGCTGCTAAACTTGCTCCCTGTTAAAATACATAGTTGAGTACTTGTTGTAGTTTTAGTCCTTGTTGTAATTTTATTCTATAAATAGAAATACAGCCTCTTTGCCGTATAATACAGGTCTTGAATGCCTCTGTTATGCTGGAGAATAATTAAACCAATTAGATACATGTTTTTCCTGACTGCAATTTCTTTGAGACTTCCAACCTGTAATTTATATGTAACTTAGTATGTAGCAAGACATTTGGGTTTGTTTGGGGTTTTTTTTCTTCTCTCTCCCTGTGCCATTCTTAAAAACAAAATTGTCCCAGATGTCGAGATACAGCTCTTGAAATAGGGACATGGCAGCAAGGGGTTTCTTGACAAAACAGCACTGTTAATGGCTGTAGTAATAAGATTTGTTTGCCTGGTTTGCTGGAAATAGTCGCAGTCACCATTCAGACGCCTTCAGCTCTGTCAAAATAGCACAGTTACTGTAATTTTGACAATTGGAATTGTGTGTCCCACTTAGCTATTGTTTATACTATCAGGTAATTGGTAGCTCCTCACCCCTTCCTATTTTACACTGCACTGTTTAAAGTGTTTATTTCATTTTTCTTTCTTGTTTCTAGTTTCTTTAAACTAGCTTTTCTTTTTCCTTGTGTTCTTTTTTTTTTGTTTTGTTTTTCTTTAAATCTTTTAATTGTAAGCTTGGAGTTTTTTCTACTTTGTTGAAGGGAAGTCTAAATTTAGACATAGTCTGGAACTGCTGAAACCGGCTTATTTATGTTCAGTTGGTTTTGGTTTACATTTGCTCTGTAAAAGCTTATTCATTCATCGAGAACAGTTAAGTACGACTTGGAATGTTTGCCCTCAGCATTAGTTTCCAGTCTTTAAATTTCTGTCATGCATTTGAAATGAAGACACGAGTTTTTGGTGGAAAAATCAAGTACTCTGTTCAATCCAGTTGATTGCAGTGCACTGTATAAATAATAAATAAGTAAATAAATGGCCAACCCACCAAAAAAATACTTTCTGGATCAGACTGGAGGCAAAGGCAATTTAGTTTCATGACAAAAGCAAACAAAATGAAAATTCCAAGTTTGGGACTAGGGTTTGGGAGATGCTCAGTGTAAAGAAAAAGTGGCTCGTGATTAGGATGCTACAATTAAAGAAGTATATAATGGCAAAAAGAGCAGGGCTTTGTTCCGCTCCTGGCAGTGACTCGTCAGGAACATAATTTCTTGGCACCTAATACTGATTTACCTTCCTTTGCCGTGTCTTGAATTACTCTAATGGAAGTTACTCTGTAAATGCAAAAATACAATTGCTATAAAATACCTGCCTTACTATTGAAGTTAAATGGGAGAACGAGAGGTTGGGATTAGCGGTATTGTTGAGCCTTACAGTAATTAATTTATCCTTAATCCTGAAAAGCTTTTCACGTGGGATTTGTCATTTCTGGGAGTGGTTTCTTTGCTGGAAAGCCATTGAACGTGAAGCCCACATTGCGACTAATTAGTAATTAGTTCTGCGGATAATGCGAGATGATCA
>VXBJ01000742.1:115158-131658 GCA_013400055.1 Nycticryphes semicollaris | reverse complement strand
TTTTTTTTTTTTTTAACCTAAGTGGTGTTGCTAAATTTGGACACGTTATTGATAAGCGTCTGAGTGAGTAGATTTATCTGATCTGCACCTCTGAACCTGCTGAGTACGTGGCCCCTCTGCTGAGTTTTCATTGTAAAAATCAAAAAGATCAGCAGCTTTCCAGCCATAAAAAAAAAGGGACAGGGCATTGTGTTACTGCCAGTCTGCAGAGAAAGTTTTTGCTGCTTGTTTCAGAATGAAACAGTAAGAGGACACCACTTCATCCTTTTCCCGTAACATTGCTCCATGATTTGTACGCACTGTTGGGGTTTTTTCCCATGAATTCTCATAGTTGGTTCTGTATTTTAATGGAAATAATTGGCATTTTTATTAGATAGTTGACCAGGACACTTGGAGAGGAGGAGGTCCAGGATAAGAGTTTAGATGTTTAGCCTGGGAAAAGGCAGAGTGGGAAGACCTATGCTGTGCTTTCTGTAAATACACAGGATTATACACCAGGAGAGCAGAAGACTTGCATGAGCTGAACAGACTTGTGGAGACCATGGAATCATAGAATGGTTTGGGTGGGAAGGGACCTTAAAGCTCACCCAGTGCCACCCCCTGCCCTGGGCAGGGACACCTCCCACCACACCAGGTTGCTCCAAGCCCCCTCCAACCTGGCCTTGAACCCCTCCAGGGATGGGGCAGCCACAGCTTCTCTGGGCAACCTGGGCCAGGCTCTCACCACCCTCACAGGAAAGACTTTCCACAGAATGGAAGAGGACCCAGAGGTTTCGTGGATGTGGATGGTCTGAGGTGGTGTCTGCAGGGGAGGGAAGACACCCCTACCAATCGCTGGTAAGTCATCTGGGGAACCTCTGCACCTTCCTACTTTTGTGGACATTGCAGGTGGAAAAAGCTGGGAGCTTGGTCAAAGAGATGTGACATGGAGACAGGTTAAACTTCCAAGTTTCACTGGGAAATTAATGGAATAAATATTATGCCAGAGCGGTGCGCACCCTGGTAGGGTGTTCTAGTGGAATGTAGGCAGGACTTCACAATTATTTGGTATTTCTTCCCTCTCAGGCAGAAATCTGTACAAGTTCTTATTCTTTAATGAGTTCAACTGAGCTCTCACAGCAAATCATGCAGCTGACACTTGATTTTTCAGCTCCTCAGCACTTCATCTGAGGAGGGAAAGGAAATAAAAAAGGTTGGAAGTGAGGATTCCTGACATGAAAGCAACCCCCGGTACCTGCAAATACGGGCACTGCGGAGGAGCTGCCTGACTCACTTAACCCACAAAACAAACAACCAAAGGCAGGACTAATGGGGAAGAAAATAAAATAAAAATAATGTGTCATCATTCGTAAGAAATATCAAAGCATCTAATTTTAATTCTCATTCATAAAGCAATGTTTCTAAAACTGTAAAGGATCTAACTCATGTTACTCATCACTCATAATCTGAGCAGCCTCCACAGTTTTTGTACTGACGTTGTCCCTTCCAACTCTAACCATCCTGTGATTCTGTAAACTCACAAATAATACCTTATATCCATTATTTTGGGGTTTTTTGCTGTTCTCCAGGTTGTTTCACAGACATGCTAGAGGTTCCTCCCCCAGGTTAGACTCTGCAAACCCTGATCTCCAACAGTTCTAGCACCTGCCTGATGCTCTGTGTGGTTCCCACCTCTTGGCCATGATACCAGTGGGGTCTGCCGTCAGTCACAGAATCACAGAACCTCAGGGACTGGAAGGGACCTTGAAAGCTCATCCAGTCCAATCCCCTGCTGGAGCAGGAACACCCAGAGCAGGTCACACAGGAACGTGTCCAGGCGGGTTTGAATGTCTCCAGAGAAGGAGACTCCACAACCTCTCTGGGCAGCCCCTTCCAGTGTTCCCTCACCCTCACTGGGAAGAAGTTTTTCCTCATATTTAAGTGGAACCTCCTCTGTTCCAGCTTGTACCCATTGCCCCTTGTCCTGTCATTGCCTGTCACTGAGAAGAGCCTGGCTTCATGCTCCTGACACTCACCCTTTACATATTTATAAACATTCAGGAGGTCACCCCTCAGTCTCCTCTTCTCCAAGCTCAAGAGACCCAGCTCCCTCAGCCTTTCCTCCTCTGGGAGATGCTCCACTCCCTTCATCATCTTTGTAGCCCTGCCCTGGACTCTCTCCAGCAGTTCCCTGTCCTTCTGGAATTGAAGGGCCCAGGGGTGCACGTTCCAGCTTCTCCTGCAAATGTCCTGGATGGGTTCTCTCTGGCCTGTCACTAAATATTCATCCTCCTTCGTCATTAAGTCTGGGTGTACTGGTTTTTCACCGCTGTAAGCAAGCACGGAAGCAGTTAAGCAAAGCAGAAACTCCTTTCATCTGTGAAGGTGCCTTGACATCTCTGTGCCTCCTTTTGATATTAAACCAAGTTTTAAATAACCCCGGCTTTCCTTTTGACTGTTTCCATGAAAATATTTGCAAGGGACTGACTTTCTGTTCGCAGCCGTCTGTCGCCTGTCTGCAAGAGAACCAACTGCCTGTGCCTGAGGAGCGGGTGCGACGGTGGGAAGAAGAGATCCTCAGACCAAAAAAAAACCCCACATTTGTCATGCTACAGCAATGAACTCTTGTTGTTTCACTCCATCCTTGCCCTGTGATAAATGCCAGCATCTAGCACATCTTTTCAGGCCCCAGAAGTTTTGCATCTCTTTGCTTTCAGAGGATTTGATGCCGTCAGACTCTCATTTTTCTGCTACACGTGTGCCACCTTGTCTGCAGAGAACTGGCGTTGCAAACACATTGCCTTCTGAAGGCAACACTTTTCATGTCTGACACATGCATTTAAAGGAATATTGATTAAATTTATCTTGAACCCAATTCAGGTACTGGGACTTACCCGCCCCCCCGCTCCTCCCCCAGCATCCTTCCGTCTGTCGTAGGTTGAACCTGAAGTCCTGAAAATGCAACCAAAAGAGATGAGCACAAGGAGCCAAAGAGAAGATCCAGCTGTAGGACCAAAGCCTGCCCTGATGTTACTCCCGTGGGTAAACTTGTTTCACCTTTAGTACAGGGGATAGGGAAAAGAGGAATCAGAGAAACCACAAAACTTTATTGTTCAGTTCAAATAAACCCCTAAAGTTATACTGTAAGAATTAAGAAGGCCTTCGTTTAAAAAAAAAGTAACAGAAGTAATTTTTGCATTATTTTTGAAACATGAAAGCTCTTCTTTAGCTGCCTAAAATAAACTCAATAAGCACCACAGCAGAGTTTGAAGCTCTTTGGAAAAAGACACTAAAATTCTTCTGAAAGGACAGATTTTTTCTCTCTTAGGCTGTTTTCAGATGATAATCAAAGGGTGCATGAAACACAAACTGCTCTGCTAGTCTGTTTTGGGGGCTGTTTTTTTATTTACCTTTTATTGTCTTTGCTATTCCTGATTTTAAGAGCTTAGTATCATTCTCACAAGCATGAAATGAAGAGCGTCTCTTAAATTTACAGTAGAGAGAGCTGCAAGGAGATGGATGAGAATAAGGACACGCATTTGGAACTCACACCGTTCCAGCACAATGCACATCCACCCTACCCTAAAGCCCAGAAATGAACACAATTCTTAATTAATCACTTGACACAAGGGACATCCCATTCAGAAAATAACTCCTTGTTCTCACTCTGCACCAGCACCACATCATATCCCAGATCCACAGTGTGGGAGGGCACCTCACAGACCTTTAGGTACGAGAGGTCTTTGCTGCTTGTGAAGGTCTGAGAGGCTGCGCAAAGAGGGGACAGAGGGGACATGAGGCAGGAGAAACCAAATTAACTCTCCTCTCCAATGCAGACTGCACTGTGGAGGTGAGAGAAGAGGGGGGATGAAACGTCCAGGGGTTCTAATCAAGGCAGAAAAAGGTTTATAGCTTGGGAGACTGGTCTAAACAGGGGCAAAACAAGGTGACCTGAGGGTCAATACTTGGTCCAGTCTTGTTCAACGTATTAATCAATGATCTGGATGAGGGCACAGAGTGTTTCCTCAGCAAATTCACTGATGACACTGAACAGGGAGAGCTGGCTGACACTCCAGAGGACTGTGCCACCATCCAGCATGACCTGGAGAGGCTGGAGAGCTGGGCAGAGAAGAACCTCATGAGATTCAACAGGAGTAAGTGTAGGGTCCTGCACCTGGGGAGGAAGAACCCCAGGCACCAATATAGATTAGGGGTAGACTTGCTGAAAAGCAGTTCTGAGGAGAAGGGTCTGGGGGTCTTGGTAGACAATAAACTATCCCTGAGCCAGCAATGTGCCCTTGTGGCCAAGAGGCCAATGGAATACGTGGGCTGTGTAGGGAAGAGTGTGGCCAGTAGGTCGAGGGAGGTCATTCTCCCCCTCTGCTCTGCACTGGTGAGGCCACAACCAGAATCCTGTCTCCAGTGCTCAGCTCCCAGTTCAAAAAGAGACAGGAAACTACTGGAGAGAGCCTAGCATAAGGCAACAGAGATGCTGGAGGGATTGAAGTATCTCCCTGATGAGGAAAGGCTGAGAGAGCTGGGACTCTTGAGCCTGGAGAAGAGAAGGCTGAGGGGAGACCTTCTCAATGCTCACAAGGATCTGAAGGGTGGGTTGAAGGAGGATGGAGCCGGACTCTTCTCAGTGGTTACCAGTGACAGGACGAGGGGCAACGGGCACAAGCTGGGACACGGGAAGTTCCATTCAAAGATGAGGAAAAACTTGTTTGTGGTGAGGGTGTCAGAGCCCTGGCAGAGGCTGCCCAGGGAGGGTGTGGAGTCCCCTTCTCTGGAGACCTTCAAGCCCCTCCTGGATGCAGCCCTGAGTGATGTGCTCTGGGCAGCCCTGCTTTAGCAGGGGAGTGGGACTGGGTGAGCTCTGGAGGTCCCTTCCAACTCGGACAATTCCCTGATTCTGTGATTCCTTGAAAACATTGTTTTAAGAGGACAGAGGGTACCAACCAGCCTTCCCTTGCTAGTGGTGGGGAGGGAACAGTGTGTTTCACACCTCAGAACTGAACTTCTGCAATACCTGGGGCGAGTGAAACAGAGTCAAGGGTATTTTCAAATGTGAGAACAGCTTGTGCCTTAAAGATGGGAAAATATTTGCTGGTGCTTCCTGTTGCCTAAAGCAGTCTTACAGGAGGCTGCTGGATCTGCTGATGGGGTTATTTTGTGTTGGAGTTGCCCAACAGGATGCAGAAGGCTTCCCTCTGGAGCAGGCAGGAGTGGGCTCCTTACCAGGACACACCAGATTGCCCGGCTTGGGCTTTGGCTGCATCTGCTTTTCTCAGACAACAGTGCAGGGAATCAGACATCTCTGGCATCAGAGACTTGCTCAAAACATCTGTGCTTCACCTCCAGGGCACAGCGGTGACATCCCAGGGCAGGGGTGAGCCAAAGGAATTTCCTCGGGAAAACCAACCTCAGAGCTTGGGCTTCACTTATGGGTTGCATGAAGCAATTTAAGATCCAGAAGACACCAAACATGACCAGGAGGACTGAGGTTGGCCTCACCATGAGGCAGCTGCCTTCGGTAGCATCTTAGGGCTCAAGGAGGGGAGCGCAGGAAAAAATTGCAACAGGATGCTCCCATCTCACATCTGTGTTGGCTCCTGCACCTCTGCAAAGAAATCTGAGTCTCTGCCTACCCCTGTCCTGCTCTGCAGGTGGCCTCCCAAAGACCACATATCACCTGAAGGACTGATATGTGAGTTGGGAAGAAGTGATGGAAAAGATGGTGCTTGGGTGTCCCATCTCAGATACAGATCCAGACCACCCACATCCCTGGGAATTGGGAAGGAGCACATGGGAAAAGTCATTCAGTCCTTTCTGAGCCAGTGACCACGTAACAAATACCCTTTGACAAGTATGATATTTGCAGAACTTTTTCCTAAAGCAGGACTGTTTGATGCTGGGTCTGCAGACTCCTGGAACCAATGGACCTACTTTTAATGGATTTGTGAGGTGTGACTAAGAAATGTTGTTATCAGTGGGTTTAACCTGCACTGCAAGAATCCTTAGCACCAGCAGATTTTTAGGGGCCTTCAGTCTGAAAAACTCTGAAAACTGTGGTTCTAAGGCAGTAGTGGCCATACCCAGCAGGGTCTTGGTGTGAGAATTGTCACCCCATCTGCAGCAGGCAGGATGGCTGCTGGTGGCCAGCATTTGCCAACAGCAGTGACTGAGAGCCTTTGAAAATCTTTGCCCCGACAAGACCCACAGCAGCAGCCACTGAGGGACGCACAGCATCATCTGAACAGGAACCAATTAATACCATTAATACAGTGTTAATTTATTGTAATGATACATTCATGGCACACCATGGGGAGCACTGGGTCTAGCTCTGGGCTCTCCAGTTCCAAAAGATGGGGAACTGCTGGAGAGGGGACAGCAGAGGACCACAAAGATGATGAGGGGACTGGAGCATCTCTCTGCTGAGTAAAGGCTGAGGGACCTGGGGCTGTTCAGCTGGAGAAGAGCAGACTGAGAGGGATCTCATCGGTGCTAAACAAGAGCTAAAGGGTGAGTGAGAAGAGGATGGGGCCAGATTTCTCAGTGGTGCCCAGTGACAGGACAAGGGGTACTGGGCACAAACTGGAACATGGGAAATTCCATCTCACCATGAGGTAAATTTCTTTGCTGCTCTGTGCAGCTGCCCAAAGGGAGAGGGGCCCATGTGCCAGGGAGCGTGGGAGTTCTCCAGCACACGGGAGCTGGAGCTGGTGGTGATTATCATGGGTTTGCAGCACATGTGTCAGGATGAATGTATCCTCTTCACATCGTCCTTCCCAACAACCCCTTTGTTAATCTCCTGATCAAACACAAACCACAAACATAAAACCAGAAAAAAAAGAAAAAAAAAAACCAGAAGAAAAAAAAAAGCACTTCTGGCACTTTCCAGATATTTTATTGTAAATAGTTTTAACTTCTTCCCTTGATCAAGGTTTTTATTTCCAGTTTCTGTCTTCAGTGAAAGGTTCATTGTAAAACCACTTTTAGCCATGACACGGAACTGAACGTGCTGGAGTGCCCTTTACCATCAGGGAAGAATGTCATGTTCTGACGGGGGGGCAAGGATTCTCTAATACCTTTTACGGGTATAACATCATTGCCTTAGGCTTAGTCCTGCAGTGATGGCAAACATCCAAGATCTTTCACCTCTGCTCCATGACTACTTCTGACTTCTGATGCTGGGCTGTTGCCTTTTTTCTTTTTTTTTTTTTTTTTTTTTTTTTTTTTTTTTTTTTTTTTTTTCTTTTTTCTTTTTTTTTTTTTTTTGTTGTTGTTAATTTAGTGCCCTGAGGTGCTGTTATTTAATTAGACTCCATTGCCTGAGCCTGAAAATACCAACCTTGCACCTGGAAAGGCTGCAATGCAATGTTTTCAGCAAGACCATGCCTAGCCTCAGACCTCGCTAATATAACACATAATTCATCCTACTTACAGAAAGATACTTAGCAGTGAGACTAATTATAGTCTTTTAGATTAATTCAAGCTGTGCAAAACAGACAATAGTAAAACAGTCTGAGAATGGTGGGAAGTCACCACTAACATGAAAAGCAGTAGTTTCCGTGCTGTCCATAAAGCAGTGCAGTTTTCATAATAAAGAGATTTTTACTGGGGGTGGAGGGAGTGATATCACTTCACATGGGGCAGATCCTCAGACAGTGTAGGTGGTCTTCAGCCCCCAGCCTTTGTGGAATGACGATGACTTACCTGAGATGACAACTCAGCTTTATTAGTGCCTTCAGCTGTGTGCTTCCCTGGAATATCCTGATACAAAAAACAAACCAAGCAAGCCCTGGGAAACTCTGGCAGAGAGTCACAGAATCACTGAAGGGTTAGAGCTGGAAGAGACCTTAAAGATCATCCATCTCCAAGCCCCCTGCCCTGGGCAGGGACACCTCCCACCAGACCAGGTTGCTCCAAGCCCCCTCCAACCTGGCCTTCAATCCCTCAAGGGATGGGGCAGCCACAGCTTCTCTGGGCAACCTGGGCCAGGCTCTCACCACCCTCACACCAAAGAACTTCTTCCCCACATCTCAGCTCCATCTCCCCTCTTTCAGGGTCAGACCCTTCCCCCTCATCCTATGGCTCCCCTCCCTCATCAAGAGTCCCTCCTCATCTCTCCTGTATCTCCCTTCAGACACTGGAAGGATGCTGTAAAGTCTTCCAGGAGCCTTCTCTTCTCCAGGCTGAACAACCCCAGCTCTCTCAGCCTGTCCTCACAGCAGAGGTGCTCCATCCCTCTGAGCATCTTCATGATCCTCTGCTGGACCTGTTCCAACAGGTCCATGTCCTTCCTGTGCTGAGGACTCCAGAGCTGGACACAGAGCTCCAGGTGGGGTCTCAGGAGAGCAGAGCAGAGGGGCAGAATCCCCCCTTCACCCTGCTGGCCAGGCTTCTTTTGATGCAGCCCAGGATGGGGTTGGCTTTCTGGGCTGCCAGTGCTCACTGCTGGCTCATGTTGAGCTTCTCCTCCACCATCACTCCCAAGTCCTTCTCCTCAGGGCTGCTCTCCAGCCATTCTCTGCCCAACCTGTATTTGTGCCTGGGAATGACATGTCCCAGGTGCAGGACCCTGCCCTTGGCTGGGTTGAACTTCACTTGATTTGCAGTAGCCCAGCTCTCCAGCCTGTCCACGTCCCTCTGGATGGCATCCCTGCCCTCCAGTGTGTTGACCACACCACACAGTCTGGTGTCATCGGAAAACTTTCTGAGGGTGCACTCTGTCCCACTGTCCATGTCTCCAACAAAGATATTAAACAGCACTAGATTTCTTCCCACACTCAGATTTCTCTCTACATTCTTACGTACTGTTGGAAAGAATGACTGAATTTCCAACGGTCTTTACAGAAGATGTTGTTTTTAAGAAGACAAAGAAATTTCTTAATGAACCAAGGTTGAGAAGGTCCTCTAGACGGATGAAGGAATCTGCATTTTTTACTTTCAAGTGTAGCTTCAGTAGAATTATGTCACTTTATCAGTTGTGATTAGTCTCAGATTTGTATAACGTACATGCATCGGTGTTGTGCACACTCCAAGGAATATTCAAACGCTGTCATTAAAACACAACGCAGCAGGCAAGTATTTTGCTGTACATGCAGTTTCCAATTACTCACTGACAATTATTTCATATGACATGCAAGCAATGTAAAATATTTTGCCTGAACACTGTACGTGGTTGGCGGGGCATACTTCAGACAGAAGACTTCCTTAGAGACAAGAATATCTTCATCACAGGAGGGAGGTACTTTCCTTCCCCAACACAGAAAATCATGGAAAAAAAAAACCAAACCCAGTTAAAAATAGACCTTTCTTGACAAATGAACATTATTAATTAGTTCCCCTCCTATTTTCCTGCACACATATACCTATATACAAGCAGAATTACATGTCCTATAGAAATTCCTTGCTTAACCATGATATAATCAAATCTCAGACACTTTGAAATATGTCTGCAGAAAAATATTTGGGTAGGTGAGTGAAAGGAGGTAATTTCTTTATTCTTTCTGTTGTTCCTATAGACACAAGCCAAGATTCCTTCTTTGTTTTTCAAGTGATGTAATTGACACACAGATGTAGGTGAGTGGAATGGCAGTGATTCACTGTCTGGACGCAGGAGCAAGTGATTCAGGGCAGACTCACCTGGGCTGCATGTCAGGGCAGCTCCTATGGGAATGAGCCAAGCAAGGTGGGCCACCAAGGGGATCATCGCTCAGCAGGAATGACCAAGTCTCTGATCTCAGTGTCTGACTCGCATCTCAGGCTGGGAGAGGAGCCTGGCACTGGAACAGGTTGCCCAGAGAAGCTGTGGCTGCCCCGTCCCTGGAGGGGTTCAAGGCCAGGCTGGAGGGGTCTTGGAGCAACCTGGTCTGGTGGGAGGTGTCCCTGCCCATGGGGGAAGTAAACACAATCTTTAAGGTTCCTTCCAAACCAAACCATTCCATGGTTCTATGATTCTAGAAGAGCAAGTAAGAACAAGAGCAGGAATCCCTTCTTGCCTTCCAGCATCTTCCCCCTGTACTTCTGCAAAATCTACGTGAACATGGCATATGGAAGTCAGTCTTGGGGAGCTCCAGGTCCATCACCTTGTCCAAACACTTTGGTGCCCATCTTCCTCAGAAATGGGTCAATGTTTCAATAAGTTTGGAAGAAGCCACATGGACCAACGCTACATTAAGTGTAACTCATGCTCAGTATAGAGAGGAGCCATGTGAACACTGGGAGAGGTGTGACATCTGTATATCCTACCTTTAGACATGTAGCTTCACTTTGAGACAACTGGTCTGCAGCTGGTGAATGGAGAACAGCAGCCTTAGAGTGAAACTGCTTTGTATCCCTTTACATAGAGTTCATGGTCTACTGAATTCTTGCCTCCAAATTCAGACACCTCATGTAGATGGGTGAGGCAGCTGTCATGCATCTACTGATGTCCATCGTCTGATCACCCTATGTTCTTATAGTACCAGTGTTTTGGGTTCTCTTTAGTGAGGAGTATGTTGTAGCAGGAGATATGCAGAGCAATTTCCCTATCCCTGCTCTATGGGATCTCTACACTGACTAATTTGACTTATCAGTCTAATAGTTGAGCCAATGCATCAGAAATTTACACATCATGGTCTCAGTGGCCTTGTGAAGGACATGCAGAGCCAACATACCACCTCTCTGGACTAGACTGGGAGCTTCAGTGGTCACCTGGTTACTGCCAGCAGCCCCATTCACTTCCCTGGTGTTCTGTAAGGAGTTATGTTACTCTTTTTTCAGATGAACAAACAACAAATCTGACTTTGGGAGCAGACAGCTCTCACCTCTTTGTCACAGAAAGTCATGGACACACAGATGCAAAGTTATAGAGACTTGTCAAGTGTCTGCAACCACACCTTCTTGCAAGTGGTGTGATGTTACCCAAAAGCATAAGCACCTGGGACCTGCAGAATGTCTTGCTGTGAGCATTACCCGTCCAATCTGAGGTGCAGTTTCACTAATTCAGCTTTTTAAAAAAGTATTCTTCTCTTTTGGAAGCAGGTAAGTTAAGGTCCCACAAGATAAAGTCTACCAGGAGAGACAAATGATGCAAGACTTATCATGTAGTTCTCCAGGATGAAACAAAAAAGCCACATGAAATAAGATTACAAGAAGCAGAAGTTCAACTTGATGCTAAGATCTTGGTGAGGAGAATGCACTACATCCCGATTTCCATCCAAGGCTACAGTGATAGTCCCTGCTGTCAGCCTTGGAAAGACTAACAGCCTGTGGCCTAAATGGGGCAATGGTAACTCAGTCATCATCGTTAAATTGCTCAGGAAGAATGAGGGGATCTTGTAGGATCCAGCAACTTAGACCAACTTTATTGTAAAGTGTATGTCTGTTGACAGAAACCCTTGGCTGCCCACACTGAGGAGGATATTCAGCTTCACCCCTTCATAATTGTAGGGGCTGCCCCAGGCAATCAACAGTACAATAAGGATTTTTCACATTCCAGCAACAAACCTGAACTTCTCTGTAGTCTTGAAGCACAGAGCTAGAAACTGAGATTCTGTGGACCCTGCCCTCGAATGGCTTAGTATGTTTTTTTGCCTGATAGCATTAATTAATTATTGCCTGATATATTAATCTCTCTGTGACTAAATATGCTGAACTTTAAATAATTTTGATAGTGCAGGACTGTATTATTTCATATTTATAAAGTACTTAAAGATTTTCACATGAAAGGTCTGGTGAAATCTTCAGTGAGGATGCCTTAGCTTATGTCTCTTGAGGAAATGGTTAATACATTAATTTCCATTTATCACCTGTCTTCTGGAATGCCAGAGCTGGTGGCTCACCAGCATCCAGAAGAGAAGGCTAAGGGGCAAACAAGGCATCTCCATCTGAGAAAGCCCTGTCGCAACAAGGACAATGCCAAATATGCATTTGCCAGATTCTCATTACCTCAGGTGGCTGATCAAGGAGCCAGGAGACACATGCACCATCATCCAACACTTTCACACTGCTTTAAAGGTGATGCAGAGGTTAAAAGCACATTCATAAGCCTCGCAGTGTCATCCCAATTGTCTTTAACTCCGTGTGTACTTCTACCTTCCTTTAACCTCTCTCCAAGGTATCTACTGCTCCATGGGTACCAAAAGATGCACCACTGCTTGTCAAGGTGGGACATTTTTTACTAGGCTCTCAGGACAGCCAGGGTACATGTAAACAAAACTAATGGATAGTTTTTATTGGGTCAAGTGAAATAAGTGTTTCGGTTGCTATGACAGCTCTGGGTCTGTTTGGTGAGCACTAGAACAGCAAATGGTGCTCAATATAGAAAAAAGTTGGAAAGACAGGTGGAAAATTAGTCAAGATTTCTTGCCATTTCAGCAGGCAACAGTAAACACCTGGTGAGGCAAACCAGGCAAGTGCAAGCCATTTTTTTTTTTGTGTGGCTCAGCCCTCTGTGTTGCCAGCCCAGGGACAGCCAGGACAGGGACAGAGACAGAAGGAACAGTCCAAATCAGCAGGTCCAATGTCCCCTCTCACCAGCGCTCAGAGAGGAGATGCCCAGTTGAGATGGTGACTTTGACCAAACAGCCCTGGTCACCTGGTGAGACACAGACTAATGGGGAGAGTCATGACACCTCCTTTGGAGGAGATTCTCCCTCTCTTTAAGGGAAGATAAGGAAAACTTCAAGGAGTTACATTATTTTTTGGCACCTGCAGAAGGCATGGGAATCTGTCAGGGAAAAGACCCAATGACCACGTTTTCAACACAACTCTGGCAATCTTGATATGCTTGACCCAAAATTAATTCCATAGATTCAGAGCATTCCATGGACAACAGGACCCCTCTTGAAACAGTGCAAATGGGTTTGATGCAAGAAAGGTCCTCGGCTCTTGTCTCTTGACTTGTAACTTTCTACAGGTGCACAGTGTCGATGGGTTTTTGTTCTGAAAAGACAGGTCCTGTCTGAATAATACCCCTTCTTTCTGTGTAATTTTCTTTTTTCTTGATTTTTTAAATTACATTTTAAATCTGAACACTGTGATAAAACATGTATTGTATTGCACATTGTGAAAAAAATGTCCAGCTAAAAGAAGTGAAATATCAGGAAAACAGATTGGCTTTTATATAAAACTCTATAGCACTTCTGCTTCGGCAGATCTGTAACAGGAAAAAAAAATCTCACTTTTTCTATTGAAATTGTGCCATAGTGGGGGAATTTTTTCATTGAATGACTTTGAACTTGTTCCTAAATGGTGTGTCCTTTGCTGGTAATTACCTTTCTTTGCCAGGACCCTCAGTTTTCTTTTAAAAAGGGAGACTTCAGTGACCGTAGTTAAGTTTATGTGTTGAAGGTAACCAGCACTCATAGAAGAGACACGTTCAGTCACATGTGCTCCTCATGAGTGACCACCATCGGTTTGTAAAAGCAACAGAAAATGATGGATGCTTTTGCAGATCAGAGTTTATAATTAGTTTGATATACTGATATGTACCTGAGGAGGTAAGATTTTAAGAATTCACTTATAAAACACCAGTGTTTGAAAATGAGGTTGATACCATAAAATGTTTGTGCAAAAATTAGTATCTCCAGTGTTGTTAGTAACCCATATGGTATTAGACATAAAGGCAGGTGTTTTGCTCCTGGTCCAGATGCTTAATTTTTATTGTGCTGTTAGGTAAACCTTATTTTCAGTCTTTTCAGAAGCATGAGAAAGAGGCATTGCATTATGAAGTGATCTTTCTTTGCATGCTTTTCTAGCATGTTTTTCTTTTTTTTTTTTTCACTTGACTTCTACCTCAGGCTGAAGTTGTTGGAGGTGTTTTGCATGTGATCCTTCAGAGGGGATCACAAAAGCCTGGAGAACATTTACCTTGGTTTGGGCAGCCAGGAGACACACACTTGTAAAGGGTTTGATATCTCTGTCCTACCTGGAGCCACAAAGAAGATGTCCTCTTCATGAGGGGCAGCAGCCACTCTGAGCTGGTGTCCCCTCCTAGAACATACTAGTGTCTTTCTAACACGTTACTGGTAACTTCAGGGAGCCCTTTCTTCCTCCTTCTCTTCCCCAAACATTCTGCTTGTGTTGAGTAACCTGCCCCAGAATAGGTCTTGCTGAAGTTGTTATATTTCTGAAAATTTTTTTTAAATAATCTGCACTTCATTATGGGAAGGAAAATTCCCCACCAGCTGAATTCACAGTTTTTTTAAGAAAACAAAATTCTTGGAGGGTAAAGCATATATATAGTATGAATTAATAGTCATTATGACGCAGATGGGAAAACAGCAATATGCTATTTTCTTGCTTCAGCTATATCAGTTATTAAATAAGAGAGAAAAAGCAACACATTATATTGAATAGTCTCTACTGAAGAAATAGAAAATGCTTAAAATAACAGCGTGTAAGTAACCCAGAAATAGAAAGTTTTTTGTCCAAATTATTTCATTAAGTCCTATGACCAATGAATGGAGGAAGTGAAATCACAGCACTTTTCTGAAGGATTTCAAAGTTTTAAAAAACCCATAATGACTAATGCTACTATATCTGTTTGTCTCTGGCTTTCATCTGCACTTCTTTCAAATTAGAAGAAAAGCAAACAGAAAATGCCTTGCACTCAGATATTTACATCTGGCAGAGAGGGAACATCACAAAAGAGTCAAGTGCCTGCTCTCCTTATTTCTTCATTACTCTGCTATCTTGCATCACAGCCCTAGAAAGCCAGTTCACAGCAAATTGTACTCAAAAGTGGATCCATCGGCAGCGTGGCTTTTGAGTTTCCAAATATATCCCACTGACATCTGTATTGATGAAATTAGCTCCTCTCTAGCCTAGAGACCTGTATCTATGGGCAAGTGGAGTGATGCTCTTCAAGCATTCAGGGTTTGCCACTGAAAATACTCAGCCCTGCTGCATGACTCGCCAAGAAACTTGTCTCTTCATTCAGCTGCAAAATGTAAGAGGCCTTCTCCCCAGAACATGTCTGGTGATCAACATCCCATTTTAAATCCACTTAAAAAAGAACAAACCAGAAATTGGAACAGGGCTCAGCTGCTTTTTTGTTATACTGGAACATGGAAATTTCCACCTAGATTTCGGGCAGTGGCTGGTTGTGGCCCCATCTTGTGATGTATTTAGACTCGATAAAATGTGGGTACAAATGGGTAAATGCACCAATCTCCTCCTAACCCATCCATGATACCCCCTCTTCCCAGGAGAATATTTTCAACCTTGTCTTAATGGTTTTGGACATAAGGAATCTTGCATCAGCCCACAAATGACTTTCTCCCTCACACTAGTCTCATTGAAATGAATTTGCTTTGGAATGGACATGACTCTGCTCAAAACAAGTTATGCTTCTGGAAGGTCAGTGTGGGCTTTGATGAACTTCACCATATTTCGTGGTCAATTTCATTGTCTTGGGTTGGACTGCATGGTTGCCTGAAGGCTTTCCCCTTCTTTGTGAAACCTCCTCTTTTTTGAAAGATGGAGGAGAACCAAGTCTTGGTGTCCCAGTGAAGTGAAGAACCTGGCCTTACACCTTGCTCCCATCTTTTCAGCCCAGCATGGACACACCAGGAGAACTAGTGTCACCTGGTGCTAGCAGGAGAGGTCCATGCTCAGTCTCCCCTTCCCAAAAAACTCTAGAATACCTCTGTCTTTCAGTATAACTGCATGTGTGTAGCTACCAAGGAGAGTGAAGTCCAACAGAAGCATTTCATGTAGAAGAGGCCTGGCTTGATGCTACACTTAGTGGCCCCATCAGAGATGTTCTTTTCAGAAGTCACCTGGTTATTCCTTTTCCTTAGAAGTCATGTGAGGAAACTGAAAACACTCCTTCNAGTTGATGTGGCTTAAAAGTTGACTAAGTTGGTTAAAAAAAGTAATAATTTTGTTACTTATGCTTTAGCATGATTCAAAATTAAATGAGAACTTATGAACTGATATACTTGTACATTAGTGAAGTTGATATAAAATATTAAAGTGGACGAGACAGAAAGAACTTTCATTTCGGTGTCACTGGCAACCTCTTACACCTCACTTCAACCAGCTGCTTAAATTAACCTTGCCAAGGTCAAAATAATCATGAGTTTTCTTTGCTGTTGTTTTAGCCAGACAAATAAATCTGTGCTTTTAATTTCTTGTTGAGCAGAAAGATATGTCTTTATGTCTGCTGAGTACAGGTTTTACATTTCTAGCACAGAGAAGGCTTCGACAAGTGCAAAGCTCATGANAAGAGGCCTGGCTTGATGCTACACTTAGTGGCCCCATCAGAGATGTTCTTTTCAGAAGTCACCTGGTTATTCCTTTTCCTTAGAAGTCATGTGAGGAAACTGAAAACACTCCTTCCCCAACAGAGCGAGGATGTCTAGGATTGTCTGACGTGACCACGAAAAAAATATTCAGTAACAGACCCAGTGTTCATGATATGACTACTCTGTTTCTCAAACAGAAGTGCTTAGATGCATTAAAAATATCTTCAGTGCCAATTTAAAATGACTGGCACCATAAATACAAATACATAATAATATATAATAA
>VXBJ01000742.1:63410-114732 GCA_013400055.1 Nycticryphes semicollaris | reverse complement strand
AATAAACGGAGCTTGATTCCACATCATATTGGTGTGTTGTTCATCTCCCTTCACTCCTCGGGCCGCGGCATCAACCCATCCCATTCCCCTGCTAAAGCAGGGCTGCCCAGAGCACATCACTCAGGGCTGCATTCAGGAGGGGCTTGAAGGTCTCCAGAGAAGGGGACTTCACACCCTCCCCGGGCAGCCTCTGCCAGGGCTCTGACACCCTCACCACAAACAAGTTTTTCCTCTTCTTTGAATGGAACTTCCTATGTTCCAGCTTGTGCCCGTTGCCCCTCGTCCTGACACTGGGAACTCCGGCTCCATCCTCCTTCAACCCACCCTTCAGATCCTTGTGAGCATGAAGAAGGTCTCCCCTCAGCCTTCTCTTCTCCAGTCTCAAGAGTCCCAGCTCTCTCAGCCTGTCCTCATCAGGGAGATGCTCCAATCCCTCCACCATCTTTGCTGCCCTACACTGGGCTCTCTCCAGTAGTTCCCTGTCTCTTTTGAACTGAGAACCCAACGCTGGATGCAGTATTCCAGTTGTGACCTCACCAGTGCCAAGTAGAAGGGGAGAATGACCTCCCTCAACCTGCTGGCCATGCTCTTCTCCATGCAATCCAGGATTCTGTTGGCCCTCTTGCCCACAAAAGCACATTGCTGGCTCAATGGCCTAGATTTGGCCTGCAGAAAGCTTTTAATGTAAGTCTTTGGTAAATCTCATAGGAAACAACCTTGTCTGCAGTGCTATCTGAAGCAGTGTCTGTATGGGAAATGGTGATGGAATTGCAGGACAGCACCCTCTCTTTCCAGTAACACACAGAGGAACGTTGCCATCAATATGGAGGAACAAGCAACATGTCTGTCTGGGGCATCCCTGACTGTCTGCCAGTTATTTCTGCATCACTTTTATTGCTACTATATCCTATAATAACAAGG
Organism: Nycticryphes semicollaris; assembly: GCA_013400055.1. Taxonomy (NCBI): domain Eukaryota; kingdom Metazoa; phylum Chordata; class Aves; order Charadriiformes; family Rostratulidae; genus Nycticryphes; species Nycticryphes semicollaris. The sequence goes on along the minus strand of VXBJ01000742.1, from coordinate 113,811 downwards.
TTAGAGCTGAGTCGGGTACACCCACAATACCTACAGTTTGCAGAGCTCCTGGAAAATCTATGGATAAGACATGTGAAATGTGTCTGATATCATTTCAATTTTAAGTCAGGCAGTTTTAGAAATGTGGTTTAAGAGTTTTGTCTGTGAACTTGTGCAAATCTTTTGGTATTTCTAGAAGCTGACTGGGCAAAGTGAGTTAGAAAACAGTATAAAGATAGCAGAGGACACTTAGCAACTTAAATATGGAAAATTACAGACTAGCATTGTGTAAGATTCAGGGGTCCCCACATTGGACCAGGTAGATCCAGTCCCACATTCCGGTAAGAACACACTGAAGAATGAGGAAAAACAAAAAGCAAGACCCAAACTCTGCACCCATCATCTAATGGGGGCCACTTGGCTGCCTTTGGAGACACCCACTGATGACTGAAACCACCTCGCACTGCTCTAGTAAAACCCATAGGACCAAGGGGCTCATAGTTTTCATAGAAGTAACGACCACAATTTGTAGCATTATAGAACATATCCATTTTTTATATTTTATTGAAGAATCACAGGCTTCAATTTTTTATGGTTTTTTTCACATTATGGAAATTATATTCTTGTCTGAAAAATAGACATTCCTAAAGAAATGTTTCTCAGTCGCAACATTCCATTTGCATAATAATAAATGCAGAACTTATTTCTGGAAATGAGAAAATTTCTGGAAAAAGTTCTGCTGTCACGCAGAAATGGGTATGCGATAGAAGAGGCTCATTTGTTATTAACTGTGTATGCAAAGCGGGAACTTGCTGTGCCAATACCCTGTTTTACCAACATCCAGCTTTCATAACAGATTGTTCACTTGAATTCTTTCACAATGTTGGTATTTGTCAAACAAATTGTTCTGGTATTTATTCTGTTGCTGTTGCCAACTAGGTGTGCAGAGGATTTCAATGTCTCTGGTTTTTTTTGGAAATGAGGGAGCTTCTTTGCCAAATTTTTCAGTCTGGAGAATAGAAGGCTTCAGGAAGACCTTAGAGACCCTTCCAGTATGTGAAGAAGGCCTATAGGAAAGTTGTAGAGGGACTTTTTACAATGGCATGTAGTGATAAGACAAGGAGGAACAGTTTGACCCTGAAAGAGGGGAGATGGAGCTCAGATGTGGGGAAGAAGTTCTTTGGTGTGAGGGTGGTGAGAGCCTGGCCCAGGTTGCCCAGAGAAGCTGTGGCTGCCCCATCCTTGGAGGGGTTCAAGGCCAGGTTGGAGGGGGCTTGGAGCAACTTGGTTTGGTGGGAGGTGTCCCTGCACAGGGAGGGGGTGGCACTGGATGGGCTTTAAGCTCCCTTCTAATCTAAACCATTCTATGACTCTATGAGATGTGCCACCACCAGCTTTGGGAGTACAAGACAGAGGGTGGATGGAGAAAGAGGCAAATGGGGCCTATAGTTCACCAAGTTCCAGCATTTTTTCTTAAATCATAGAATCATTAATGATTCTATGTCCAAGCACTTTTCTTTTGGAGGGAACAAGTATCACCAGCTCATTCCAAAACTCCCTTTTCCCCAGCCAGGCAGAACCAGAAGAGGTTTTACCTGCGGATAGAGACATGTAAAGCTCAGAACTATTGCCCACCCTCCAAAACACGATTCCTTCGACCGCACTTCACCCATTTACCCATCAAAAGGGTTTCTGTCTATTCTTGTGGTTTTATGTGACATGAAGAAAATTTGTTATGAACAAAATGAGGTTTTTTAGCAGTGGTTTGGGTGCTCAGACACCATGCTCTTTGCTTCAGTCAATGCAAACATTTTTCTGTGGTTTAGAGTCATTCTTTAAGGCAAAGCTCCTGGCTTTGCCTTTTTGTGGCCAAATTAATCATCATGCAACCTGGTAATGATCCCTGGAGAAAAACTGTGTGTAAGTAGCAGGATGCCAGGAGAGCAGACCTCTGTCATCCACATCTGACAGTTATCTGGAAGACCCACTACACCTCAATGGCTTAAAGGCTTCTTGGAAGTTGCTGCTAAAGGACATCAAGATCTACCACAACATCCATGTGGTGAGAAAAGCATGTTGAGAGGAGAATATTGCTTGAAACACCCTACTCTGGAAAGCACCACGGAGTTGGAGTCACGCTGAGCTTGTGGAAAAAGCAATTTTTGCATTTGCCAGAGGTGTTCCTAAGAATGCACTAGACAGGTTTGAAATATTGAGGCTCTCTCTCCAGTGAATGGAAGTCTGGCTTCGGTTATTACAGATTCAGTAATCATAATTTAAGTCTGCAATTTAACCACTCAAAGAGTTCGTTGAACACTTGCTTATCTGGAAGCTATTGAAAAACTGAAAAAGAAATACTAGAGGAGATGCTGTTCAAGAAAACATTTCTCTGCAATCAGCTGCTTTGCATGGACTCTTCCATGTGTGAACCCAAGAGAGGCATCATGTTTTTGTTGTTTTCATTTTGCAAGTCTGCCAAATTTTTTTTCTAATTTGGAGTAAAAGTTACTGAAAACAGTAATACTGAAGTTTGAAAAAAAAAAATTAGAATTGGGAAAAAAAATCCTTGGCATTGGTGATAGCCAAGAATGCAGGGTCTCAGTGAAAGAGCTGGATGGGGTCAGGAGAGTAGCTGCTGAGCCCAATGCTCATCGTGACCTGGGGGACCCTGGGGCAAGGGGTTATGGAGATGTTGGGGCAGATGAGCCATAGGGGTTACTGGCACAAACCACCTACTTTGAACCCAATTGTGGCACTTATGTGACTTGCACATATGCTTTTGATGTCATTAGGGGTTTGTTGACCCTGCCAACACATAAACTCCAGCGGGTATGTAAAATTAAGTTAGTCTCTACGGTCTCCAGAAAAACAGAAAAATGTTTTTCCCTTGTTCCTTTTCTAGAAGTAACTCCCTACTGCAGATATGATGGGGTAACACAACCCCTCAGGCGTCTCCAGGAAAGGAGGACAAGTTTGTTTCTGAAAGCTCAGACATTAAATAAGTTTTTGCTGTTTTGCTCCTGGCATCTGTGTATAAAACCATCTGAAATGAAGGAGAAATGTCTTCAAGTAGAGATGAAGGTAAATACGTTCATTACACTTCTTTTGGAAATAGTGCTCATATTAATGGGGGGGGGTTGACTGTTAATTATTTGGGGCAAATATTTAATGGCATTGTGGTCACCACTGCAAAAAATGGTGTAAAGTTCCATGTATCTGGGCTACTGTAGCAGAAATACTACTTAAAATCAGATGCAGTTACTGAGGTAGATGCAGCAGCACTGCTATTCTTATTCCAGGAAATGGCTCTCCAGACTGCACGGCATGAGAGGCGATGCCCGTGAGAGCAAACCCACCCTTCAGCTCCTCTCTGGACCCTTCCTGCTGGGCTCCAGATGTTGACAACACAACTCACCAGCTTTGATGGGCACACTCTGCCCAGTGCTAAAAATGCTCCCTTGACTCCAGGACAGGTTGGGGGTGACCTGCTGGAAAGCAGCTCTGAGGGAAAAGGCCTGGGTGTCCTANCAGTGGTGCCCAGGGACAGGACTAGAGGGAGCAGGCACAGACTTGAACGTAAGAAGTTCCATCTCAACATGAGGAGGAACTTCTTTGGAGTGAGGGTGTCAGAGCCCTGGCAGGGGCTGCCCAGAGAGGTGGGGGAGTCTCCTTCTCTGGAGACATTCAAACCCACCTGAACATGTTCTCGTACAACCTCCTCTTGTGGAGGACTTGCTTTGGGAGGCTGGTTGGACTGGATGATCTTGAGAGGTCTTCAACTCCCTATCATTCTGTGAATCTGTGACTTTGAAGAAATCTGTACGAGGCCACATTGCTGGCTTTTTTGGTCCTGTGATCCAAAGTTGGCAGCGATTAGGGTAGTTTTGCCCATGAGTGAGTGGACGTGTTCCTTTTAGCCACACAGAGGGACTGCAACGATGCAAGGATTTGCAGTTGCAGCATATGTGCATATTTCTCTCTGTGAAGTTCTGTGATCACACCCAGCATTCTGCAGCCTACAGATGGGTATAAAAATCAGCCTGAGAGAGAAGATGACTTCAAATATATTTTCCTATGGCTTTTAACAAACTTTTTTGTGTATGCTGATGTGCTCCGGTTTAATTTTTCTGCACCATCAGGATCCAACACGTCATTATGTTTGAAGGAGGTTGTTGGCACCTGTGGTTTTTCGTGGCACAATGCATCTATACAATACTTACCACCTCTTTTAAACACCAATAAAGGAGGTTAAAAGAATCATCAGAGTTTTAAGAGGCTGCTTGCCTAATGGTAAGCACGCTATAATTTGATAGGGCAAGGGATTAAGGAGGTTGATTTGGGAATGGAAGGTGAGTAGGTCAGGCAGGTGGTGCGTCCTCCAGCAGCACCCACAAGTGCCCCAGAGACGGGACAGGGTTCATGAAAAAAAAAAAAAGAGTTATGGAATAAATTCTACCCTAAATGGAGCTTTGCCTGTATGCTGTTTAATGGCTGTGTTGTGACGTGACGCAGTATTTAATTTTGGGCATTACAACTATGTACTTCCTTATAGATTGCTTTAAAGCACTTCTCAGCACTGTGTGTTTTGGCTGCACACGTCAGTACCATGCACGTAAACCAACACCACTGCAACTGCACCAGCAAACATCCATTTCCCTTTACCACCTTCAGGCAAAATCAAGCCAGCAGGTCTCAAAGAGCTTTCTTTTCTGGAGAGAAAAGAGTTATTCTCTGAGCCCTGACAACCTGTAACATTCCTTTTTTTTTTGCTTCCCTTTGAAGCTTCTGAATAACAATAATCCCACTGCTCTGCTCAAGAGGACTGGATGTTCCCTGAGGAGCTTGAGCTGGAAAGAAGGAGATTACTGATAATTGATAGAGGGTGACCAGCCAAAAGAACTTCAATACCCATAGTCAGGCTGGGAACTAGAAAAAAGTCTGGGATTGCTCCTGGGATGGATCAAGCTACTTCGACTCTATTAGAACAAATTCCCTATTCCTTCCAAAAGAGTGTGAAAGAGTTCCCTCCACAAGAGTGGAGCACTCTGTCCAGCTTTGGAGTCCTCAACACAGGAAGGAAGGACACGGACCTGTTGGAATGGGTCCAGCGAAGGACCACAAAAGTGTTCAGAGGTCTGGGGCACCTCTGCTGTGAGGACAGGCTGAGAGAGTTTGGGGTTGTTCAGCCTGGAGAAGAGAAGGTTCTGGGCAGACCTTATATCATGGCCTTCCAATATCTGAAGGGAGCTACAGGTGAGATGGGGAGGGACTCTTGATGAGGGTGGGGAGTGACAGGGCAAGGGGTAATGATTTTAACCTGCAAGAGGGGAGATGGAGCTGAGATGTGGGGAAGAAGTTCTTTGGTGTGAGGGTGGTGAGAGCCTGGCCCAGGTTGCCCAGAGAAGCTGTGGCTGCCCCATCCCTGGAGGGGTTCAAGGCCAGGTTGGAGGGGTCTTGGAGCAACCTGGTCTGGTGGGAGGTGCCCCCCGCCCAGGGCAGGGGGTGGCACTGGGTGGACTTTAAGTTCTCTTCCAACACTAGCCCATCTATGATTCTATATCAATACCATACACACAAAACAAAATGTCTTCTCCATAATCAGCATTTGAATAACCAGGTTGCACAGTCAGAATCATGTCGTCTCAGGCACCAAGGATGACTGGTTAATGTAATTTTACCTATAAAAGTGTGTAGCTCGGTGGAATACAAAGAAAAGTAGTTATGCACCATTTTTTCTGTACAGATGTGAGTTTTTTGCAAGTTAATTAAGTCAGGAGTATGCGCGAAAGGTGGTTTCCAAAACTCTAATATATGAGAATTTATATGTGCAAATTCAAGTATGCAAAGCTGAACCCCTGGTAGGATTGTAAGTTCCTTATGAATGTGTCTTCACCTCCATATGTTTTTAACTACCTGGGATAACAGCAATGTGCACATTAGTAGTCACAATATGCTGATTTAAGTTCCTTTTTTTAATTTTATTTTTATTTTTTTCTTGTTTGTTTTTGTTACATGTACAACAGATGGCAGAACATTCTTTTTCCTGATTTCTGAGGTACACCTTCCCCCCTTTTATGATAGTTGAGCTGTGTTATTAGAACTTTTCACTCCTCCTTTGGTCTGCCTGCTCAGCATTTATTGAGATTGCTGGCTGGTAAAAAGGGAATACAATGGCTTTTCCTTTCTTTAGTCATGTTGTTGTTGGTTTTTTTTGTTTGTTGGGTTTTTTTGTGGTTTTTTTGTGGGTTTTTCTTGAGAAGAGCACAGCATATATATGAATAGACTTATATCCAACTAATAAAAAGTGAAACCTCGTAGAAAACTGGAGCTCTGGGTTACTGTATTGTTCATGGACACTTTAGTCAAACATGCAGAGGAAAAAGTTAATCTCCTCATATGCTTTATTCCGATCTCCTGGCTTTATAGAGTGATAACAGAACAGAAAGTTCTTAAAAGAAACATTAATCATCCTCCCTACTAGCTTTACTGTGTACTGCACTGCACTGGACAGGCATGGTGTTAAAGCAGTGATTTTCTACAGAAGTCACCACGTAAGCGGTCCTGAAGCACCTTTTGCAGCTGCTAAAGCAGGTTAATTCCTTTCCAAGCTATGTAATTCTATGATTCTATGGCAGTTTTTGTCAGTGCTGAGTCAATGGGTGGACTAAAAGATCTGAAAGGTCCCCTCCAAACTGGACAATTCTATGATTCTATGATTCTATGACTCCTAGTTCCTGTGACCATGGAGGTGACACACATGCTAGCTTTGTCCTGGCAGCATGGGTAGGGAGAGGTACAGCAAAGGGATATGAAGATGATGGGGGGAGTAGAACACCTCTCTGATGAAGAAAGGCTGAGGGACTTGGGTTTTTTAGTCTGGAGAAGAGAAGACTGAGGGGCGTTCTCATCAACCCCCAGAAATATTTAAAGGGTGGGTTTCAGGAGAATGGGGACAGGTTTCTTTCAGCGGTGCCCAGTGACAAGACAAGAGGTGACGGGCATAAACTTGAACATAAGAAGTTCCACCTAAATGTGAGGAGGAACTTCTTTGGTGTGAGGGTGTCAGAGCCCTGGAAGAGGCTGCCCAGAGAGGTGGTGGAGCCTCCTTCTCTGGAGACATTCAAACCCCACCTGGACACGTTCCTGTGGGACCTGCTGTAGGTGGACCTGCTCTGGCAGAGGGTTGGACTGGATTATCTCCAGAGGTCCCTTCCAACCTCTTATTCTCTGCTGTTGGGAGCAGCGAAATAGGTGGGTCCTCACTGACCTGCTGCTGAAGAGGCTTCACATCACACCTTGCTGCTAGAAAGTTGTTACTGACGCTTAACCAGAATGTACCTGCACTATAAATTCGAAGTTTCTTACCCTGCCCAGCACAGACAGGGAAATCAGATTGCTGTCTTCTCCTTTGCAACAGTCTTGGAGGGTTTGGAAGCTTTTAACCATTTCTTTCTTCTCCTTCCTGCAGACTAGACAGTCCCTTTTCTTCCAGTCTTTCCTTCTAAGTCACGTTCTCTATATTTCTGACTGCGCCTGTGGATTTATTGTGTGAGCTCTTCCACTGGCTCAGGAATTGCTTGAGATGCAGAACCTAAAACATCAGAGGATAGTCCAAGGGAAAAAGGATTGCTCCAGAGAGAAGGATCTCCAGAGGAGGAAGGGCCAATCCCTGCACCTTGCAGGCTATTTCCCTACTTTTAGAGCCATGTTTTCTTGTACTCTGTCAAGAGGCAATGTTCAAATGGCCTGGTAGCATATCCCCCTCAAATAACCACATTCCTGCCAGGACAGAAGTACTCCAGCTTCCATCTCTTCTGGGACTTGCTGGCACTAAGAAAAGCCTAAGTATTTTTGGTGGCCGTCACCGTGGCTTCCCCAGCACTCTGATTTCTGACAGGCCCAGGGTTAAGTCCAGGGAGGTTGGGTCATCTCAGTCCTTGGAGACCTTCAAACACTGATGGATACAGCCCTGATCAACAGGGAGTTGACCCTGTCCTGAGCAGAGGTTAGGCAGGACCATCTCTAGTGGTCCCCAACAAAATAAACCCTGCACAGTCCAGGGTACTAACAAGCAGCATCTTGTCCCAGTGAGGGAAAGGTGGGAGCTGCCTTGTGTGGGGAACAGGTGAAGCCACAACCCTTTCATTCTTCTCAAGCCGCTGGAGGAAACAAAGAAAAAGAAGAGTATTTTCGGTCAAGAACCCCCCAGTGTGTGTCACCACTTCACCAACCCACTGTGAAATGCATTCCTGCAGCTCCAGCAGGATGCAGCGAGTTTCAGGAGATAAAGGGTGGGGTTAGGGGNAAGAAATTTTCCCCAATATCCATCCTAAACCTCCACCAGCATGTTGTACAGGCATGGAGAATCTGAGCCATCACGTTATCTTCATGTTTTGCTGCTGACACAGTAGCTAATCTGTTAGATGTGACACCTCTACACATTTCTGTGTAGCATGAACTACGTAGCATGACCCACGTAGGAAGCCTGGCTTGACTCATGGAGGATGTTAAATTTGTGCCTATTTGTAGATTCTGCACGTAAAGCTTGTACACTGCTCCGACACGTGATAAACTGAAGGACATGAGATGAAAGATGCAATGCATTATTCATCTAAGCAAAACAAACAACCTCCAGGGTTATGAAAATGAAACCCAAAGGATGTGAAAACTTTTCATGAGGCAGCTCAGTGCAAAAATATGGAATGATCGCTGTAAGCTCTGTGGCAGCCTTCCCTGGGGGGGTGTTTTACCAACAAACCACTTAGACATCTCATTCATGTGACGGCTTTGAAAGCAATGGTGAGCACATCGGAAAAATGAATAATTAAGTGTTCAAACCCAGCATTTCTTTACACAAGAAGTTTTACTCTAACGAGGTTCTGCAGCGTAGTCTAAACAAAATTCTTAAATTTCAAAGCTCTCCCTAACCAGTGGGCTGCAAACACTTCTGCTTACTGTCTTGTGATCATACTTGAGACAGAATTTTTTACAAAAATCTAATTTACAGCCTTTGGCGTACATTTTATTCCTTTCATTTTCAGCATAAGTACAAGTGTCTGAGACTGAGTCCATCAAGGGGCCACAATGGAACATAACTGAAATGAGGATGTGCATCACCATTTCTTGATATATACAAAATGTGAAGGAAGGTTTGTTAAAGTTACCCTCCACTCGCAGGAAATGTCTCAGAAACATTTGGCTGGATGGGAACATGTAAAGCTTGTTATAATGGACTTGAAATTTTTCCATACTTTGCGCTAAAAAAAAAAAAAAAAAACAAAAAAACTGAATGGGCCTAATTCTGACACCACTGTTGCAGCCAAACTGTGCTAAAAAAAATTGTACAAAAGTTTGCCCATTGTCTTCCCCATAAAAGCAGATGTATAACGGCTGCCACTCAGATGGCCTCACCCTTTTAGTGAGGTACGTTTACTTCTGACAGAAAAGAGCAGCCCTTGATTGGAGCAGTGGGGCAGAAACTCAGCAGCAGAAGGATGCGCCCAGATGCAGCCAAATCAGCTCTTCTGCCTCAAATCTTCAGGGTTCCTATCACCTGCACGTTTTTATCCCAATATAAAGGCTAACTTAGTGTTACATATATAACATTTCCCTCCTTCTTGCAGGTTTTTTACGTGGTGGGTATCTTGTGGTAATTAACTTCATAGTTTACTTGTTGAGAGCTTTAAAAGGTGTTTCCTTTACTCTTTCCCATGGCTGAACCTATAATTCTTCCAGAAATTCCCAGGTCCTTCCTAGCTGTTGGGTCTCTCACAACACACTTTGCTGAAGTTGCTGCAGAAGGTGGGATATGGGCAAATCACAGAATGGTTTAGGTTGGAAGAGACCTTTAAAGGCCATCTAGTCCAGCTCCTCTAGTCCAGCAGGGATGTTTTCAGCTACACCAGGTGGCTCAGAGCCCCGTCCGACCTGACCTGGAATGTTTCCAGGGACAAGGCAGTGGTGGCATGTCCTTGTCCCATGACTCCTGGCCACCACCACACACTCACACCCCATTCTGCTCCACCATGGTCATGAACCCCAGGGGATGCTCACACCAGCCCCAACACAAAGAGCTGTCATTTAATGTCCATACAGTAAATGTATGGACAATGTACGTTGTTGACTTCTGGAGAGATTAAATCAAATGACATTCAAGCGATGTTGTTGATGAGGCTGTCTTGATTCTTGACAGAATAAATAATAAATAAATAAATAATTTGATGTGTGATGTACAGGAATGACCATCATGCCTCTATGGTGGAATCCATAAACAGATGTGTTTTCTGTAATGCATGAAGTGATTATTTGGTCTCATTGGGACCCATATTGGGCAGCAAATGCAAGGTTGTGGACCACAGGAAGAGGCTTTTCACAAAAATGAGGAGGATGGTGGTCAGAGGTTTGGAAAATCCATGCCTTTCCTGAGTCCATCTTCAGAGCTGCCACAGGAGAGGCATCCTGCAGGGAACCCAACTCTGGGAGACTCTCAAGGTTTCCCACAACCATGTTTACCATGTTTCTATAAGAAAGAATAAATATCCTAAGGTTTTCTTCAAAGGTTGTTAGAAGGTGGCATACATTTTTATTTAAAAGTTCTCATCACTCCCAAATAATTAAAAGCTTTTTTCTCCTGATATTGCATTTTTCTTCCAATGTGGTTGCAATTCAGGGCTAAAATTTTGACCCAAAATACACAGAGAAATATCACACTAAAGCAATGTGCAATCCAAATCCCTTTCTTGCCTTCTTTACCAGAAATTTCATGCAGGTCACAGGTTTTATACTGCAGGAAGAGATCCCAATATGTTGTTTTCACAATTAAGGGAGTCAGGTTTTTCGCCTGTGCACAAACGTGGGTTGTTCTTTTGGAGGCGGGAGGTGTTTCCTGCTGGGTGGGGGATTGTGTTTGCCTTTGCCTTGGGGAACCCCAGCTCATGTTTGACACAATCTAATAGAATCCTGTGCTATGGATGCCATCCTGCACGATGGCAGATAATGATATAACCCCCGCCCCTAAGCCATCAATTACTGCAGAGGGAGTAAAAATTAATTATTAAACCAATAAGACAGGTTGTCATTTTCATCCCTTGCTATTGACCTGAATTGCCCAAAACTGCAGCCTAAATTCCAAACAGATCTTCTGGGTACTTATTAGGAAAAACATCCACATTTATTATGCACGTTCTAAAATTAGTATACTTTAAATTGACATCCAGGCCTCAGCTGTCAGTGCCTAAGTAAGTATAGTGCTAACAATAAGTAAACAAGTCAATTGGGAAAGTAAATTTTGGCACAAAATCATTATTAAACAGACAAGCCAAATTAGTTTAAATAAATATACACCAGCATTATTACAGACTTGTCTCTCAGGGACTTTTCACTGGTTTATAGATATTGATCTTTGAAAATTTTTGTCACCTAGATAATCTCCATCATCAGAAAACACAGACTTGGGGAAAGAGCTGTGTTTTGTCTTGTGCTAGGAGAAGGGTACTTGAGGTGTGGAGGGATGCAGGGAAGTGTTGCACTGTGAGGCACATCCCTTGCACTGTGAGGGACACACGTCCCCGCACACCTACCCCTACCCCTACCACAGCAGATGCTGTGGCACTGACTGGTTTTTGAAACGGGTGAGGCCTAGAACAGCCGTTTCCTAAAACCGTCTGGTTTTAGATGTTTCCAGAAAGGATAGCTGTCAGAAACTGGCAGAGCAGAGTTTGCATTAATGGTGAGGTGAATGGGCTGACAATGTCCATGTTGTGTGGCTTCCTGGGTTCACAGCTCCCTTGGAATACTGGTGTTGGCTTTGGGCCGTGCTAATTATGTGAAATACCATCATTCATTCCTGAGGCAAAAGTGACCTCAAAGTTGCTTAAAATCCTTAAAAAATGCAAATTCTGTTGCAGATGGGCAGCCTGGGTGGTGGGTGGAGAGCAGGGGGTGGCTCTAGAAGGGCATGATGGAAGTGGTGGCAGTGGCAGGGGGACGATGGCTGTGGTGGTGGGTAGCAGGGGGATAATGGCTTGGGAGCGCGTGAGGGGGGGATGATGGCTGTGGTGGCAGGAGACAGTGCTGTGGTGGCTGTGCCAGGGGCACAATGGCTACGCAGTGGTGGGTGGCAGGGGACAATGGCTTTGGTGCCAATGCCAGGGGGAGAATGGCTGTGGTGGCAGTTGCAGGGGACAACGCCTGCAGTGGCAGAGGATGATGGCTGCGGTGATGGGTGGCCAGAGGGGGATGGCTGAAGTGGCGGTGGCAGGGCCACAATGTTTGTGGTGATGGGTGACAATGGGGGTGACTGAAGTGGTAGGTGGCAGGGTTGTGGTGGTGGGTGGTAGGGGATGATGGCTGTGGTGGAAAGAGACAATGCCGTGGTGGCAGTGGCAGGGGGACAATGGCTGTGGTGGCAGTTGCAGGGGACGATTGCTGTGGTGGTGAGTGGCAGGTGACAATGGTTGTGGTGGTGTGGGGTGACACCTGTGGTGGCAGGCAGTGGACTTTCCCTCCGTGGGAGCTGTGCCAACACACAGTGGTGCAGCAGCATGATGCCAGGGCCACCAGAGACCCCACTCTGGTGGATTAAGTGTAGAGGACAAGATACGGCCCCAGAATTTTATGAAATGCTTTCAGCATCGATTCCTCCTGGATTTTCACTAAATTTGGTACACAGGAATTGCCTGTCCCAAACCTGGGATGTATGAACTTTTGCCATCCCCATTGCTTTGTGCCTTTGCACTGAAACAACGCCATTCCTCACAGCTACCCAAGCCCAGGAACTGACCATAATTCACTCAAAACCACAGCCAAAACATTGTCTTCCTCCAGCACCAGCACCAGCCAAGACACAAAGCAGGATGGGTTCAATGTCCACATGAGGTTCAACCAGACCAAGTGCAACATCCTGCATCTGGGTCACGGCAATCCTGAGCAGAAATACAGACTGGGAGGAGAATGGCTGGAGAGCAGCCCCGAGGAAAAGGACTTGTTCAATAAGAAGCTCAACACACTCCGGCAAGGTGCGCTGGCAGCCCAGAAAGCCCCCTGCACCCTGGGCTGCATCCCCATCAGCATGGCCAGCAGGTCGAGAGGGGGGATTCTGCCCCTCTGCTCTGCTCTGGGAAGACCTTCCCCCCACCCAGTGCTGCCCCCAGCTCTGGGGCCACCAATACCAGAAGGACATGGAGCTGTTGGAGCGGGGCCAGAGGAGGCCACGGAGATGCTGGGAAGACAGGCTCAGAGAGTTCGGGGGTGGGGGGTGAGGGTTCAACCTGGAGAAGAGAAGGCTCCAGGGAGATCATAGAGCAGCCTTCCAGTATCTGAAGGGGCTACAGGAGAGATGGGGAGGGACTCATGATCAGGGAAGGGAGTCACAAGAGAAAGGAGAAGGGTTTGACCCTGAAAGAGGGGAGATGGAGCTGGCGAGACCCTGGCCCAGGTTGCCCAGAGAAGCTGTGGCTGCCCCATCCCTGGAGGGGTTCAAGGCCAGGTTGGATGGGGCTTGGAGCACCTTGGTGTGGTGGGAGGTGTCCCTGCCCAAGGCAGGGGGTGGCATTTGGGGGGGGCTTTAAGGTCACTCCCAACCCAAACCATTCTGTGATTCTGTGACTGGCCATTTGTAGCTTAATTTGTTCTGCAAATAAGGTGTAGGTATTTCTGCTCAGCTGGGAGTTTGCTTCAAGGTGTCTTGTGCTGCTGCTTTATCTCCATTATGCCTATAACAACATCATGGCTAGGTCATCTTAAGCTGGAATTTAAAAGATTACTTGTATCCCACTGTCTTTCTTCCTGGCTTGGGGCATGCAGAGGGGAAACCCAGCAGCTCTATGACTCTGTGAGAGGTTTGTTTGTTCAGCACACAGGCAAGAAATCGTATATGTACTCAGAGATACCAGTGCTTGCTTTGTCTGTAATGGAAAAAAGAGGCAGTTGCAGAAGGAGCAAGGCACCGGATGGTATTTCCTACCAGGAGGAGGAGGAACCTCTTCACGCATGGCTCAGTTTGGGACAGGCTGGTCTGGGTGGTTTGGCTAATGGAAAACCCTAACAAAGGCAAAAAACATACAAAAAAATGTATCATTCTTGGACAAACAAACCAAACCAAAACAAAACAAAACCAAAAAAACAAAAAACCCACCAAAACCAAAACCCATGTACTGCTTAATCCTATTTTGAGTCTTAGTGGAAGTTCATCTTCCTCAGGGACTGTTGCACTCAGCCTTATGTGACCCCACTGCTTCAGAAGCTCTGACTGTGGAAGAAATTGCTTTGGGGATAACATAATGTCAGTTTTTGTTCTGTTCCTGGGGTTTGAGACATTTGGCAGAGATGGGGCTGCCCATCAGTGGTGTATTGTCAGACTGCAGTTTCCGGGTAGAAATGCTCAATAACAGTCATCAACGTGAGACTACCTGCCATAAACCCGTACGGTTTATGAAAACAGGCAGAAATGCACAAAACTAATAGAAAAAGAACAAATGGTGTTGGCCATCCCCGGCTGCTGGCAGACACAGCTTGCTTTGGGAAAGTAGGTTCAAACAGAACAATCTTAAGCAAACAGAGAACAAAGTTAAATCCTTGGCAGCTCTTAACTTTGAGAATGTTTGCTTCCATAATCAAGCAATTAGTCTGATTGAGCAGTGACCCGCTCTCTGCAGTAAAGCACCCAAACTGTAGCTGTTTAACAGGGAAGCTGAGGTACTCGTTAATGGTAGCTCAAATGCAAAGCCCGGGGCTGGTGCGGAAATGAAACACTGACTCCATCAAACAAGCAATTTCCAATTGTGCATGAATGAGAGCCTGAATTTCACCGCTCAGGTGCCCCTTTCCTGCTGTGGGCAGGATCTGATACCAAAAGGTTTTGTGTGTCCCTACAGCTGCAGTCAAAGGGGGATCCAGGAAAGGGAGCTCCCGAAAAGGAGAATTATAGAATAGAATCACAGAATCCTTCAGGTTGGAAAAGACCCTTGGGATCATCGAGTCCAACCATCAGCCCCACTCTACAAAGGTCTCCCCTACACCAGATCCCCCAACACCACATCTCAACCACTCTGAAACACACTCAGGGATGGGGACTCGACTCCCTCCCTGGGCAGCCCATTCCAGGGTCTGACCACTCTTCCTGGGAAAAATTCTGTCCTAATGTCCAGTCTAAACCTACCCTGGTGCAGCTTGAAGCCATTCCCTCTCCTTCTATGGCTGATTCCCTGTGAGAAGAGACCAGCACCAACCTCTCTACAATGTCCTTCCAAGTAGTTGTAGAGAGAGATGAGGTCTCCCCTCAGCCTCCTCTTCCTCAAACTAAACAGTCCCAGCTCCTTCATAAGATTTATTCTCCAGGCTCTTCACCATCTTTGTTGCCCTCCTCTGTGCTCACTGCAGCACCTCACCATCTTTCTGGTGTTGAGGTGCCCAGAACTGGAAACGTGCAGAGCACTTTGAGATTTGAGAAGTTGTAGCTCCATTTCCTTTGGAAAATAAATTTTCCTGCAAGCCTTTATTTCTAGGAGATACTCCTACAAACGTCATATAAGCAACTCTCTACCAGCAACAGGATTCTCTAGTATTACCCAAAGCCTTTTTTTTGCTTTTGCCTATTGTTATTCCAAGGTCCTGAGGAGCTCTGACCACTGCTGATGGAGCGGTTGGTGGACACTACTTGTCTCAAGGAGATGGAATGAGAAGGCCGCACTGCAGACGTGCTGGCTCTTGATAACATGGGAAGCTGGAAAAAGGTCAAACAAGTATCTTTGTGGAGTCTCTGTGCAAATTATGATTCCACGGGTATCAGACTGGTTGTGGTTTTAAAAGGAGCAAGAGTCTCTTATCTTGGGCCAGCTGTTCCACATTTGATAAAGACGTATTATGGATGGGGTCTGGGGTCTGCAAGCAGGCAAGTTTTTGGTTACTGCTTTATTTTTTGAAATTTTTACAGAAACTCTCTATCAGATCGGAGAAATAGAGGATTTTACATACACAATATACAAAATAGGTGATTTCCAAAGAGCTGGCATCATCTGTGCCAAAGAGCTGTGCATGTTTAAAAATACCTGCCCGGAAAGCAGTAGTAAAAAACCTGAAGTGGCAAATGAAGCAGACCTGAAGATGACATCCAGATTTACACAATAAAACCAGGGAGGTCAGTTCCCAGGATCTGACAGTGGCTTGTTGTTCCCAAAATGGGCTGACACTGGGTGTTGGGAATGGGCTTCCCAGGATACTCTGGACATGGGGCAACCATTTGCCCCGGGCAGTGGCAGCTCAAGCAGCTTCAATGTTGACCATGGAGCTCCAGCAGATGGAGGCACTCCTCCTTGTTCTTCATCTGAGCTCGACCATCAGAAGTGGTGAAGGACCAGACAGTAGGGTCCCTGTCCCCATCTATGGGGTGTCCGTTAGATGGGGTCATCTCCCAATGTCCACCAGCCAGCAAGAGGCACGTGGGGCAGTCAGAATCTCCTGGTTTCATCTGCAGACCAGGGTTCTCCAACTGCAATGCTATATATGCTTATATTTGGTATAAATCATCAGTGCTGAATAAAGACATGCTGCCGTCTATGGTGATGGTATGGTCCATCACCACATTCCTCCCACATTGACACCAACCACTCGAAGACCCAGTGTAGGCTAAAATGGACCCTTTGGATGGGTTGTTTTCTGTCTAGTCAGTCCCTTTACCTGGCCAACTGCATGGCCAGAGGCTGGAGACAGGCAGGAGTGTGCCTTTTGGTGGAAATGCCAGCACATAATGGTTTTGATGACAGTCAGAGTGACCTGAGCTCTGCTGAACTACCATGGAGGTAGAGGGAACCAGGGATTCTCTGTTCTCAGGTTCTTTTCTCCTTTCCTCTCAGGAGACAAATCTGAGGTCTCTCAGGGATGCTGCAGCAGTGTCCTGCAGTTCAAAGGAGATGGCCCCAGGGCTTCCCCCTCTCCCCTCTTTGCTGTTCTGCTGCACCAGCTCAATACAGACACAGTCGGTAGATGTGGAATGGCCTTTCCTCCCCTCAGCTCCCCCAGCTCCAGCTTTCTCCCATTTCCACCAATTCCTGTTACAGCTTTGACCGTGTTTTCTGGTGCTGGTTACATACCTCCTACAAACCACCACTGGAGAACTCCACCATCACTGGATACCCAGATGGCTCTTTTCAAAAAGACTTTTAAAAATGGACCAGACTCATAAATATTGGTACCTGAGGGATCAGTACAGCTTAGACCCTCAGACAGGGTGAGTCCAGGTTGGCTGCAGGGACTGTCAGTAGGATGCAGGTGCCTTTCATGCGCGGGTCAACTCCTCAGAAACCAATGCCTGCCCACAAACCTAAATTAGAAGATGCAGGTATTCAGTAAATTTGACTTCTCCAGCCATATGAAGCAGCTGGAGCATCACAAAGAACTATGAAACACCATTTTATGTGCTCTAGTATTAACTTTGTTTCAAAACTTGTACAATTAAACTTCACTTTGTGCTAGAACAGGAGGACACAGCCAGCAGATGCCTCCACACATGGTCAGTACACACACTTCCCTAGGAGAGGGACACCTGGGAATTAAAGATTGCTTCTCTGGATGGGTTATAAGTTTTGCTGTGTTTTTCCAAGGAGAACCCCACGTCTCTCCCTGCACATCTCTCCCTGCCTCCTGTGGTGCCAGTGCGCAGCAGAGATGCAGGAGATGCAACCTTGATGCAACCACACAAAATCATAGAAGGGTTACTGTTGGAAGGGAACTTAAAGCCTCCCCAGTGTCACCCCCTGCCCTGGGCAGGGACACCTCCCACCACACCAGGCTGCTCCAAGCCCCATCCAACCTGGCCTTGAACTCCTCCAGGGATGGGGCAGCCACAGCTTCTCTGGGCAACCTGGGCCAGGCTCTCACCACCCTCACACCAAACAAGTTCTTCCCCACATCTCAGCTCCATCTCCCCTCTTTCAGGGTCAAACCCTTCTCCTTTGTCCTATCACTCCCCTCCTTGATCCAGAGTCCCTCCCAATTTATCCTGGAGCCCCTTTAGGGACTGGAAGGGGCTGGAAGGTCTCCCTGGAGCCTTCTCTTCTCCAGGCTGAACCACCCGCAACTGTCTCACATCTCACTCTCCAATACAGGAACCCTGGTCACCGATGGCTGATGCTGGAGAACTTGCTTGCTTTCGTGAAACCTTGATTTGGAAAATATTTGCATGTTAAACAGACTAATTCCCTTCTTTACTGTAACCCTCACCAAAGAAGGGTGGTGATCCCTGCTGCCTCCTCCCTGAACTTTTGCCACAGTGAGCACAGCGTTTGCTGAGCATCTCAAACGCACAGCGTGACACAGGACCCAGTTCTTCCCTTTGGCAATTTTCTGCAGCTGATTCTTCAGTAATCAACCCGCAGGGAAGGTGCAACGAGGCGCTGTGTTGATGGTGCAATATTTAGCCTTTTGGTTCCGGATGATTGCGAGGCTTTTGGAGCAAAAGTGGGAAGGGAAGTGAAAAAAAAAAAAAAGAAAAAGAGGAAAAAAAAAAGAAAAAAAAAAGTGGAGTCAGAGCCCAGTGTAATTATAAAGCAGGAACAAGCCCTGTGTAAACCATGACTCAGCAAACTCTCCTGGGGCAAAGCATGACTCAGCACCCCCCACCCAGGCACGGGTCCCTCCAGCAGATAATAGCTCCCCATCTTCCCTGCTCCCAGCAGATGTCTTGAGTTTCACATGCGGCCACCAGCCTTCTCAGCAGATATGCTTTGGCCCGTCCCCGTTGCCCCATCTCAGCTCTCCTGGACACAGATTTTTGGGTGCTGATGTCACCTCTAGTGCACGGGCTGCTTTCTGAGGAGGAAAACAAGGGAGAAGCAGACACAAGCTGTCAGAAACCATCACCGCGTACGTGTGCCTTGCCAGGTCAAATAAGTAATCATTTTTTTTGCTTTGGTATTTGCTCATCCCCTTTTTTAAAGGCAAGGAGAAGACCTCCACATAAGACCAGCATCTCAACACATCTTAGAGCCACTGTCTCACAAGGACTCCAGAAATCACAGAATCACAGAATATCAGGGATTGGAAAGGACCTTGAAAGATCATCTAGTCCAATCCCCCTGCTGGAGCAGGAACACCTACATTAGGTCACACAGGAACGCATCCGTAGGAAGATGGAGATGTTTATCACCCTGCAGAGTTTGGAGGGAAAAGAAAAACAAACCCATAACCAAACCTGAGGGAGACAGCTAGCCTCTTCTCTTTCCTAAATAAAACCCACAGGTCTCTTTGATGGAGGGCAGTGCGGTGTTCTGCTCGTGGTGGGGTGGGAGAGCAGGGGCCTGGGTGTTTGGCATCATGTTGAGCTGCTGAGAGACTCCAGCAAAGTCACTTTTCACCTTTCCTCTCTGTTATTTGCCTGCAAATAATGTTTGGATCAGGGTCTCTCAATACACAGCTGTTTGCTCTCTGTCAGGATGAAGGGGACCGTAATGGCAGGGACCTTATAAATCCAACTCTGTCATCACCTCCACCAGTTTTATCTCTAAGCTCGTAATATTCTTTTATCTTTTTTTGCCTGGAGGGATGTGATTAGATTAAAAAAAAATAAAAATCTATCTGTGCAGTGTAACACTTCAGCATCACCTTACATGCAATCCTGAACTTGGGTGTTTTCCTGATTCAGTGCCAAGAGATTGTTAATAAATTGCTGGGCAGTGAAAGTATGGGAGAAACGACTTTTTTGAATCAAAGAGTCAAAATGTCAGTTGTATTTTTAATTTTATTATCCTTACTCTGTTATGATATTTTGATGTAATTTTTTTTCCTGGTTTTAGACATCTCTTCTGGCAGTATATTTTTATTTCTGCCCCACATTCAGTAGGGATTGACAATGTTTTCATTTCATACCTTGCATTTATAAATGCCTGACACATGCTAGTGTGCAGGTGTTCTTTGAAAGGGTACAAAATAGGCATGTAATTTCAAAACCTTTAAAAGGACGGAGAAAGGCTCACCAGCTCTGCCTTAATAACCCCCATTTCACAGCGTTTAAAAGAATGGAGAGAACTAGGCTGGATCTGCCTTAATAACTCATTGAGCGTATTAGATGATCGTGTTTTGGGAACAGCTTGGCATGTTCAGCTTTTGTGTGTCTGGGCTCAGGTACAGGCTGTAACTGCTGCAGAGAGCGCTCCTTGCCTGCCGGAGCAGAGAAATCTCAGCTTTGGGGCACCGTCGCCTGCTCCCGTCTGCAGAAAATACCCTCCTTCTGCATCCCTCAGCTGCTTGTTTCTGCCTCTGTGTCCTCCCCTCCTTCCTGGCAGCAGGGGGTAAGGGGGGGGTGCAGCTGGGTCCAACCGCAGCTTAGCTATAAAAAAAAAATAATAGAAAAAAAGAGGGGAAAAAGTTGGTTTGTTTTCCAGACAAAACTCCACGGTACAAGTCTGCTCTTGGTTTAAATTGTTTTGGAAATAACCCCAGCTGAAATTCACACCGGAGCAGAAGGTTGAGACTGTTCCCATAGCTGTTTCTGTGTGCCATCCTCCAAGTGCTTCAACAACAACAACTTTTTTCCCCCACTGCTTCACGTGGGAGTGTTGTGACTGGGGGAAGTCAAAACAAGGGCTTATCTAGTGGGAGCTCTACGGCAAACAGACCTTCCAGGTGGCTGCCTGCATCTCCAACAACCCCGCTTCCCTCTGCAGATTCCAGTTTGACAAACCAGGGAGGGGGAGCGAGAATCAATCGTAGATTCATGCGATGGTTTGGGCTGGGAAGGGACCTTAAGGATCATCCAGTTCCAACCCCCCTGCCCTGGGCAGGGACACCTCCCATCACACCAGGTGGCTCAAAGTCCCCTCCAACCTGGCCTTGAAGCCCTCCAGGGATGGGGCAGCCACAGCTTCTTTCTGCCCTATAGTCATTGCAGTGATGATGGTCATCAAGACCAGTGTCGTGCATTTGAATTTATTCAGTAGTGCAAGCATAAAAATATGTATGCCTGAAAAAGCAGTTTCAGATGTGAGCGTGGAGACGAGTGGTAGAAATCAGTGGCAATTCTGTGTTTTGGACAGTTAGGGCACAAGGCTCACAGCCACTCCATTTTCTGCTGGCAGAAACTCAAAACTCCCTGTGGGGGGTGGGGGGAGGAAATTGGGACAACTGGGTCAGTTCTATTTTCTTTATAATGAAAACAGTCTTGTTTTCTTTTTCACATTAGACATGGAGGCTCCTCCAGGCTGTAGCTCCCAGTACGACACCCAGCAGCACCACTACGGGGGTGGTACGAGGGGTAAGAGAGTCAAAACAGAGCGACTTAACAAAAAAAAAAAGGACTTGTAGTTCCCAGTTCAGCTCTGTATTTGGTCTCCTTGCCTGAAATATCTGTGCAAAAGGTACACTGAAAAGTGGTGTTGCGTAAAGGATTTCTTTGTCAGAGGCACAATTCCGCTGTCTCCTGCCAAAGTGCCAATAATAATTACTCCTTATTCTTCCCCAGTCCTGCTGCCACTAAGGGAAGCCCAGGCTTCAAGATTTTAGCACTTCTGTGGTGAAAAGGGAAAAAGTAAACAATAAAACAACTCCAGCCATATGATCCATCTGTTTATTTAATGAAATTATAAAAACAAAAGAACAAGCAAACAAAAAAAAAATCAGGCAAAAAAAATCAGCAAAGAAAGGTGCAAACCCACTATTTTACAATATGCCCTAATCAGAAATTTCCTTTAAAAGGCATAATCCTATGAGACATCCAATTCCTCTGTGAGGATTCTATGCAGTTTAATTTCCAGTTCTTGCAATGCACACTCTGAAGCTGCATGTGTGGGAAAATATTCATTAGAGCCCGGAGCTTTTCAACTTGCATGAATGGTTTTAGCATTCCAGAAGAATTTCTAGTTCATTTCCACCTGAAATGA
The DNA here is from genome assembly GCA_013400055.1 of Nycticryphes semicollaris. NCBI lineage: Eukaryota > Metazoa > Chordata > Aves > Charadriiformes > Rostratulidae > Nycticryphes > Nycticryphes semicollaris. Next base: position 91,963 of record VXBJ01000742.1, on the reverse strand, counting down.
CTAAATCTGCCAACGGTGGCAGTGCAAGACACTCATCTAGCCATCAGGCCAGGCCTGAACTAATTCTAAGGTCCCATATGTCCATTTATGTCCTTCTCACCTAGAGAAAGCAGTCATTTACGGGAAAAGTAACGTCAGAAGACAAAACTGACCTGTGTGAAAATGGCACATCGTGCACCAAAACATGTTCTGACCTTCTCATGTCACAGGAGAAGGGCAGGTTGTGCTAATCTGTCGCTTTCTGAATCCTCTACCAAGGTTGTGGAGTCGACCTGGAGCAGCCCCCACCACCTCCCAGCATCTCCCTGCGATAAGGCAGGTTCCCACCGGTTCCTCCTCGGAGCAGATGTTGCTGCCTGGAAAACATTCTCAGATTTGTTTTTTGAGGAACCAGATCACCAGACTTGCAAAGAAACTTGCAAGAGATAATTCATGGGATAATGGAGGTAATTGATGACTGTTCTGGGACCATTAAAGCCTTTTCATTTGCTACACCATCGGCAAGATTTTAACTCCCCTTCAGATGTACAAAGCCTATTCACTGACACACTGAGTCACTAATTGCCTTTAAAGTTTCATTAAAAACAGATGCCTTGCTAAAGAGCAAATATTAGTCACACTCTGATCAAGGTGCAGCTAGGCATTTTGAGCATGAACTGATAGTGCAGCTAACGATGCGGGGAACGGCTGCTAATGCCGGGATTGCATTCTCCTCCCTGCAGTCACAATTAATATTGATAAACACAAAGTGCCTCGTGGAAATGCATCCTCCTGGCTGGGTAATCAGGATGCTGAAGGGGAGGAAAGGAAGGATGGGTCCAAGCGCCAGCCATGGCCGTCGAGCTCATTTTCTTCTTTCCTGCTTCTAATAGGTGGTGATGAGTGGGGAGTCTGCCAGCGACACAGTCGCATGTGCAGGCGGTTTAAGGTTTGCCAGGTATTTTAGGTTAAGCAATATTCTACGCAAACTCATAAAGATAAGTAGCAGGATGGAAGACCTGGCATAATCCAGGCTACTGTTGTTACACTGTCACAAATTTTGTTTTATCTAACAATTAAGTATTTCAAACAACGCATTCCCAGTGGTCTAATTGCTTCCATAGGACACAGGTTTTCTATAACAATTTTATACAAGAATCACAGAATGATACAGCTTTGAAGAGACCTCTAGAGACCATCCAGTTCAAGTTCCTGCCAGAGCAGGTCCTCCTAGAGCAGGTGCCACAAGAACTTGTCCAGGCAGGTTTTGAATGCCTCCAGAGATGGAGACTCCCCCACCTCTCTGGGAAGCCTCTGCCAGGGCTCTGACAACCTTACACTTAAGAAGTTCCTCCTTATGTTTAGATGGAACTTCTTATGTTCCAGTTTGTGCCCATTTCCTCTTGTCCTGTTACTGGGCACCACTGAAAAAAAACTGTCCCCATCCTCCTGACACCCATCCTTTAAGTATCTATAGATGTTTATCAGATCCCCCGTTGGCCTTCTCCAAACTAAAAAGACCCAAGTCCCTCAACCTTTCCTTGTAAGAGAGATGCTCCAGGCCCCTCATCATATTTGTGGTCCTCTGTTGTACCCTCTCCAGCAGTTCCCTGTCCTTCTGGAACTGGGGAGCCCAAAACTGGTCCCAGTGCTCCAGATGGGGCCTCCCCAGGGCAGGGCAGAGCAGAGGGGCAGGATGACCTCCCTCCACCTGCTGGCCATGCTCTTCTTGATGCCCCCCAGGATGCCATTGGCCTTCTTGGCCACCAGGGCACATTGCTGCCTCATGGTCATCCTGTTGTCCACCATGTTCCACTGAACTTCCAAGAAGGGCCAACATGGCCCCATGTTCACTGCCCAGGGGTCTCCATGGAGGTCACTGATGCTGCCACAGCCAGCTGGACAAGAATTGGACCCAGGTGGGGCCTCACTAGGGCAAAGCAGAGGGGGAGGATGACCTCCCTTGACCTGCTGGTGATGCTCTTCTTGATGCACCCCAAGGCTTACGGTCTTCACCTGTTTGTAAGAGCCTTATTGCAGGCTAGTATATTCTGGTGAGGGTACTTAGTTGAGCTGGTGATCACAGGTTACTTGCAGATGAGAAGAGCATCAGATCACATCAGATATGGCAGAGGATGAGGAAGGTATTGGTCTTCTGGATGTCAGAAACAGGACCCAGGGAAAACACCCTGGTGCAGGTGAGGTCTAAATGCATCTCTATGTTTGACAAAAGACACAACTGCTACTCCCAGATAATTTATTCTGAATAATCTGCCTGTTTTCCATTTTATTGACCCTGATCTGCAACAGGTTTAAGCTCAACTGGGATAAGCTAAAGCCAAAGTGAGCTAATTGCTGACGAGTAGTATAAAATATAACGTCCCAAGGGTATCAGCTACCTCACAGCCCACACTAATTATCCCTGTTCTTCACCGATGGAAAACACCTGGAGCTTCCCTCATTATATGCCATTTACTGAGCAGTAAAAGCATGTGCACAGGTAATGCTGGGGAAGGGGAGATTTGCTGGAAAATGTTGCTCCAGTTTACCCAAGGGTGACTTGTGTGCAGGCATGAAGACCTGAAGAAAACTTCTACCCAGAATAATTTGTGAATGATTCATATGTAGGCAGCACAGACAAGCTGTTTGATAAAGACCACGCGAGTGTGAGCCTCTTCTCTGTCCCCTCAGTCATTTAACTTTACTTTTTATTAGATAGCATAGAGAATAAGCTATTGTTTCTAAAGTTGCTTGGTGAACCATAGAGTCAGAAGATGTGAAGCATCACTGATGTCCACTTAGTGGAGTGTCTGTCTTATTTAGATTGATCTGCCCTTAAAATGTGAGGTTATGTCAAGTGTTGTGCAATGTGTGGCCCTGCAGAAAATCCCTAATTTGGTTTAAAAAAAAAAAACTGTTCTGGCACAAATTCTAGGCCGGTGAAACCATGTAGATTTCTCAAAAGTTGTTCCTAACTCTTAGATGACATTCTAGCAACAACATTCAGGAGAGCATCGTTGGAGATGCTCTTACAGGAAAACGCTCCTGTGGCAGCTCTCTAGATCTCAGAGGATCTATTGGTACCCACTGGCTTCTTCAGATCTCTTCTACACAGCTTTGCATGTTGGAGGCACTCTACATGGGGCTATTGCCCAATGGTTTGTGTTGTGTTTGCCTTCACATTGGTTTCTATGTAGACATGAATTTCAGCAGAGATGAGGAAGCCCCAGAGTCTCCACTTGTCCTTGTCTGCACCAGCCAACACAGAATCACCTGGCTGAAGGCACTCTCATCTTTTTAATTCAATGTATAGATGGGAGGGAAGAGAAACTGAGACCTCAGTAACACCATCTAAACAAAAATTGCTATTTTTATTCACATAGAAAAACCTTGCATTCGTCTGACCTGTGAATATCTGTGAACATACAATGTCAAAGTAAAATATTTCCAGTGTCAAAATTATTATCAAAAATATAATTTTCTTTTAAGCATCTCTTTGATGAGTGAGAAGGCAAAGGACTTTTCCTTCCTGATTATTTGAGCTAGTGGACAGAACCTATAGATACTAGATGAATACTAGAGCTTGCAATCCTTAATAATCCTCTGAACAGTGTAATGAATCAAGCAGACCAAAAGGAAAGACTTGCCATTGATTATCCCCATTGTAGGTGCTCTGGCTGTGAGGATGCTGCTTTTCATCAAGACCTCAGAGACTCACTCCGAGATGAACTCCAGCTTTTCTGAAGGAAAATGTAGGTGTCTCTTTCTCAGATTATAAAACAACAACAACAAAAACCAAACCTGCAGAACTTGTCAGCATTCCTTGGTGGAGGCACACCAGATGGGGACTCATTTGGTGGCTTAGTTTTCTTTCGTTAGGAAATGTCAGTGGAGGTTTCACTTGAGGTTTCACTTGATAGATGGGGAGGGCTGTGTTACCACCATGTACCCTCTGGTGTTGGAAACACAAATACCCACATTTGCAGGTGAGAAGAAAAACCTGCTCCATCAGTAAAGCCCCATGCCCAAATTTGCAACACCATAAAAACCTCTGGAAGAAGGACTGTCCACCCCATGGAGATCACAGGGGTGGCATCAGGGCTGAATATCCATTTTTGGTAGGTCAGGGCTGAAGAGGATGAGTGACTTTGTGAAGGGTGTAAAGGAAATGGAAGCTCTGGTCAGAGCAGACACATACCACATGCTCAAGACCCTTCCATTGCTCATTCTCTCTCTGACTCAACTCCCCTCTCTACCTGTCAAGATATTTCTTACTGCCACAGTAATGCAGAACTGATGTGAAATTCATTAGTGTTTCTCAAGAGTTCAGTTACTTTGGTGAGACCCATCATTTGGAAGATATATGGGTTGGGACAACCAAGTTCTTCATGGCTTCCAGCTGTTATTTATCCCTGCTTTGATTTATGTTCCAACACGAAGAGGCACGAGAAGCTTCTTCCATCATAGGACCCTTTAGGAGCAATGGCCACTGCGGCTGCCTGGCTCCTTTCCCTGAAGTGTAGTCAGCATCCTTTGTACCCTACCAATGAAAAACATGCACTTTTAAATTTCTTTTTTTAATATAAAGGGGTGCAAGATGTTTCTTTGGGCTATTTGCATAGCAGACAATTTAATGATACTTGACAGATTCATTACTGTGCAAAGGGGAGACCCACCCAGAAGCCACGTGTTTAATTTAGAGTGTTTCTGCTCACTTTGTGCACCAGCAACAGGCACTGTATCAGCTGAATGCACTGCGTCCTCAAGGGCCAAACCCAGAGCTGAAACCCTCCCCTGTCACTTTTAAAGACACATATTGTGAGTAGGAAGGTCAACAGACGAGGGGTAATGGTTTAAAATTGGAAGAGGGGAAACGGAGCTGAGATGTGGGGAAGAACTTGTTTGGTGTGAGGGTGGTGAGAGCCTGGCCCAGGTTGCCCAGAGAAGCTGTGGCTGCCCCATCCCTGGAGGGGTTCAAGGCCAGGTTGGATGGGGCTTGGAGCCACCTGGGCTGGTGGGAGGTGTCTCTGCCCAGGGCAGGGGGGTTGGAACTGGATGAAATCTTTAAGGTCCCTTCCAACTCTAACCATCCTGTGATTCTACAGTTCTTAGGAAGCCCTGCCAGAACCCAGACACAGCATCTTCCTCTGCACCGAGTGCACAAGCTCTGGCCTTCCCTTTCCTCCACTGATGGATTTGACCCACAACTCACCTTTTCAATTACTTCAAAGCCTGCTGGCAGAAACCCCCCGCACTTGAAGCCATGAAGCTCCCCAGAGGGAACTGTTCCCTCCTCACCAGCCACCAGAGGGACTTCACTCCAGAAATTAAAAACTCTGGGAAGACCACAGCCAGATCAAGCTGACTGACAGACACAAGGCACAAGTAATATTGAAAAATGCATTTTTGGTGGGGGTAAGAGCAAGCCAGCACAAGCACCAGACCTACACCCATGGCCAGCAGAACTGCATTGGCATGAGCACAGACTTTCAGGTTATGCCTTTGCATGTTGGGAACAAGCCCATTAGAGCCTTTAGACACTCAGCAGAGACATAGGGTATGTCACTGGGAGACAAGCACACGAGGACTCATTTGCAGAATTAACTATTCCCCTTTTTTGTTCTTCTGTGGAGCCTTTAATTATCAGCAGTAATTACAGTAATGAGCGTTTGCAAGCAAGAGCGATGGTAATTATTTATCCACTTGGGGAAACTGAGGCATTGAGGGTCAAACAGGCTATTTGTTCCGTGGGGCCACGCCATAAACAAGATCAGCTCATGGTCACAATTAGGCCAGTGTTGTGAGTAAGTCATGGGGAGAGCATGAGTAGAAATTGGAGTGCCTCTCTGTGCCTCTCAGTTCGGTGCCAGACTGGTCCCTGATGGAGGAGCTGCCCCGGATTTACAGAGGAAATCCTCCTTCTTTTTCAGGAGGAGACACAGAATCTTGATCTGGCCCTACACAACTCATTTCATACTCCAGTGCAGTAATTCAGACCCAAGAATGCACTATCTCAGCAGGAAATGTTACACAAAAGGTGTCACAGTTAGAGAGAGAGAGGTGTTGGCGAACAAATGACATCACTTGTTAGAAATATTTTACAAAAATTTGGTGGCTCCAATGGCAGTTGTGAGATCTCAGCACAAGCAAAATGCAGTGATCTGGGATGCGACTCTCCCCCATCCTTCATCTAGAGCTTAAATGAACCCAGAGCTTTGAGGTTTGGAAGCTCAGCCGAAACTTTTTTATTAACTCAGTTGATTTTATCTTCATCTTCCTCCCTGCTGGCGAGAACATTAAAGTTGGCAAGATGGTACCTGCACCAATAACTCCACCCACCACGAGCCCCGTGCAGAAGAGCCAAAACGTGCCCAGCATCTCCATGAGATCAGGTTTCTGCACCACAGAAAGAAGTCTGGGTGAGCACGTGTGCGGATTGCTATCGGCTGCTGTCTCCTCTCTCAGAGCAGCAAAGGTCTGTGGTGATACAGAAGAGAACATGGGGAGCAACTCACAGGTGAGAAGAGTGACGTACGTACGTTGTCCTACAGACCCAGATGGATCAGCACCAGCAAAACCCTGCCAGGGCAAGCGCTACCTTTAACTAGAAGAAAATTTTGGCCCTACTTTTAGGAGTTAATGCTGATGAAGTTAATCAGCAAATACAATAAAACTATACTTTTTGTGGACATTCTTTGATTTTAACCTCTTTGCCTTTCCACCCAATTTGCTGGGTAAACTTATTGAAAAACTGGTGAATACTTTTCCAGTTATACACAACTAAAGGCAGAGCTATGGGGTCACCCACTGCATAAATCTAGGGACCAACGACTATACACAACCTAAAAACAAGTGCTAAAATTGCCAGGAACTGGACAGAAGGTTCCTGTCTATTATTAGAAATCAAAGTTAAGGAAGGAAAAAATGAGGCTGGAAGTTAAGCTGTTAATGAGCAGCAGCACTCATTAGCTAAGACAAAAAAAAATAATCCAAAAAACATTTGTTGGCCAGCATTTACAAGACACCTCTTTACTGACTTTTACCTTCTCTGTCTATACGTTCTGTAACGACCTGGAAATGGTGACGGACATGAGCTGGGCATCACAAGCTGCTCTCATTTTTTTTACAGATGGTGAAAACAGAAGCACCACCTTTCCTGATTTGCTAAAGGTGATCATGGAAAGCTCTCTCCGAGGTAGGGAGGGGATCCACTCGTGTCTCCACCTGAAGTCCCTGACCTTTACCCATGTCTGATGGGGATGACCTGTACTGGGCCATGCCAGGACAAGATGTTGTGCTTTGAGAAACACAAAGATCTGGGGCTTTTGGGGCATTCTGGGAACATGATGACCTCTGATGTTGCACCCAAGGGTCCAGCACCATTTCTTTTCCTGTCACACATCCAGTTTCATTCCCCACCTTGTGGCACATTATAGCTGAAGAGGAGCTTTGGGTTTATTCAGTCTGTGTGTTTATGGTAGTGAATTTTGAAACTACAGCTCACTCCAACAGGGGAAGGGACCTTGCTCTTTGGAGCTGATGCAGGGATCAGCTGTAGCCCCGAGTTTCTGCACAATAGATGTGTTTATACACAGCATTTCAACTGTTTTAGTAACAAACTGTGGATCCCATGGATTACTCTTCCATAGACTAACTGGGTGGCAGAAAGCAACTACTTTGTAGTTTCGAAATGACTGAAAATTACTTTGAAAGGAGCTATTCAGATCCAGGTTGACTTTTCAACCCTCTGCCTGGGGACATGAGAAAATTTCTGTACCTTTTTTTTTTTTTTTTACCATCTCTAAGGAACCTGGAAACAGCCCAAAGAGGAGGATTCCTGCTGACAGCTCTGTAAGCTCTGTTTTGTTTTTTTTTAAAGTAGACTTAATTTTCTGCCCTACTGCCACGGGGGAGGGCCGCTGGTGCTTTATAGGAGTCACCAGTAACAAAGAGAGGGACATGAATGCTAATTTTGGCCAAAGAAGGTGTTTTAAATAGGCTGGATGTCACTCTCCTGCTGCTGCTCAAAGGAGCTAATGGCTGGATTAGCTTTGTGAAAATAAATCACAGGAATTTTAGCCTGGCTTCCCCGCCATCCCTATCAAATCGCTTTAGGTGCCAACTCCATGCCAGACGGCTCCTCACTTGTGTCAGATGTCCCTGCAGAAAATTCATTTCAGGGTCACTTCTTTATTTTGTCTCCCTGGGGACCCTATTGATTCCCACTCCCTGCGGAGAAGGGTTTTGTTGAGCCCTTGGGAACAGGGATCGCTGCTGGGGCGAAGCTGCTGAAAGACCGAACCCTGAGGAACAAGCAGCAAATTCAGCTAAACCAGACCCACAGTGTCCAAAGAGTGGAGTGGGGGGAAGTATTCCCATTTACATCCCTTTAAATCAGTTTAATGTTAATGAAATTAAATCAAGCCTTAAGAGCTGGATTGTAATTTGCACTCAGGTTTTGGGGTTTGGGTTTTTTTTTTGCTGTCTAGGCGGGTCACGAGGCTTCTATTGTGGTGCTGGAATTGAAGCTGATTTAGATAAACCAGGGTAAACTTCTGTGCAAAACCTTATATGAGCTGAGTGAAATCGGCCCTAGGAGTTTGTCTTGGGCTTGTAAAAGGAAAGTAAAGATGCTGAAGTGTTACGAGAGGTTGAGACTGCATAAAGGATGTTAAGGATGTTCATTCAGGGGTTTCTATGGTTCAGCTAATCAATTAAAATGAACAAAGTGTGTATATAGGCCAAACCTGAGCATAAAGACAAGCCTGGCTATAAAAGTTGTTATGTTGACCCCTCGGAAATATGGGGAGGGAGGAAGCGTGTCTTTTTAGAAGACCTCTAGAGAAAGGTACTTTACAAAATGATTTAATGCAGTCACCCACAAACATTGTCTGCCCAGCTCTGAACTACCAGACGTGTCCCAAAGGCACATTGGCACGAGCACAGCGGTGGCACTTCCTCCTCCCACATGGTGGTGGCTCCAGCTCCTCATCGTCACAACAGCATCTTCCTCTGCCCACGAGGAGCACCCACATGCAGGGACCTGCCAAAACCGAGTCATTACTGTGGGATCGTTAATCAGGAACCCAGACCCTGGGCATTGCCTGGAGCAGCAGAGTCAAGCAGAGCTGCAGAAGATTAAAGGATCCTGGAGTTGTTCCATGCAATAAATCTTCTCTCCACACGTCCTGTGGTAACGTTGGTGTTGTCTGGAGAACACAGCTAGTTGTTCTGGAGAACACGGTGTTGTCTGGAGTCCCCCAGCTCCAGTGTTGGAGCATGGGACTATATAGGACAACAAGATGGAGACCATCCTTTAAAATTTGCTTTCATACCACATTGGATTTACATCTGGTAAGCCCACTGAGATCAGGAGACCTCCAGAGGATCAGCATTGCTGCCAGTTTTGAAATGTGAGGTGAAATAAGTTATAATCACCTCCTGCTTTACTTCAAAATATTTTTTCTTCCTCCCTTTTTTTTTTAACAAAAGGAGGTGCAGAGTAACTTGTGAAAACAATTCGTATGTATATTCACCATAGGATATTGCTGTTTTTATTAAAGAATGTGGCACTACAGGTTATTCCAGAAAAATCCCACACCTCTACCCATATGTCTATACGCCTGTGCAGTTACAGATCTCCACATGGATGTACCAATATGTCTATGTATCAATACACAGGCCTATATCTATATAGGTACCTATATACAGATATATAGATATGTTTACACATACATATACATATGTGAATAATAGAGTTTTACAAGTTTAGTGCTTGTATTACCCTACAATTAACTGTGTTAACTAAGGCACTGCCTTACTTTTAATTTTGGTTGAAGTCTCAGGAGAATAAAGGGCTGCACTGAAATTTCCCCACCGACTCTTTATTTATCTGCTACTCCTTCTTTAGACCCTAGAACTCTTGGTTAAGGAAGAAACTTCAAAACAATTTGTTAGTAACATCACTTCTGGTCGGTCAAATGATCTATCTTGACCAGGTGAGGCAGTTATGGGATTTCCCCATGAGGAATAACAGCGCAGGGAGGATTCCCCGGGCGGCGCCTGCGGAAGGGATAGTAAATCCTGGAATCCCGCTGCCAGTGGCTCCGGGGGCCCCGGTGCAGGCGGGATGCTGTGACACCCTTTCCAGCCCTCTGCAATTAGCTGTGCCCCCAGCAGGGCTCCATCAGCCACCACTTCCCGTCTGGGGTGGCTGCTGCTCTGCCTTCTAATATTAACAGGAAAGAAAACCAAAATGGGGAGGAGATGGGGGGGCGGGGAGGAGCACACGGGAATGGGATGAAGCCAAGTCTCTCCTCTCCCTCCAAACACACCCTGCTGAATAATGGAAATCCATTTTAATTAGGAACTGTCACACTGTCATGCGGGGATTTGTTAATTTTTGTGCGGTTTGGGCGGCGCGGCACATTTTGGCTGCGTTTCACTCTGCGGGCTGGGTTTTCTGGCAGCCAGTTTCAGAAGAGCTGGGACCAAAGTAATCAATTTAGGTAAATTAAAGTGCAGCGGGAAACCTGAAATAACTGAAATTGAAGACACAGCGCAGGGGTTAGAGCTCGTCAGCCTCATTATAACAGCACTGAGCGTCCTCCCGTGACCCAAACACCAACTTCTTCCCAGAATGTGAGTTGAGTGTTGGAATGGAGACTTGGTGANCTGGGTGGGCTTTGAGGTCCCTTCCCACCCAAACCACTCTATGATTCTATGATTTGTGTGTGTCATGCCACAGTCTGCAAAGTGGCTCTAAAAAACCCAAGGGATTAATGGAATACTGAACTACCACAATGCTCAGGTGTGGTTTTCCCCCTCCTCAAGAAGCCACTCATGCACTGTCTTACCTTCTCTGAGGAAAAAGCAAGTAAGTGAAGGACTTTCCTCTGGAATCAATCCAGGTAAAAGTTAGATGAGGACATCTGAAGGCTCCTTAAAGAGCAGCAAGGCAAGCAAGTTCTGGATGCTCTCTGAACCTGTCCCCCAGTGCTTAGGACACAGATCTCCACTGCCCACAGCCACCACTCCACACAAACGTCCCCAGAGAAATAAGGAGACTTTTCTCTGTCCATGGAGAACCGGCCTTTTCCTCCATGGAGGGCACTTACTTCAAATGAAATCATAAAATCATAGAATTGTCTGGGTTGGAAGGGACCTTTGAGATCATCTAGTCCAACCACCAACCTAACTCTGATAAAAAGCCAACAACCCATCACTAAACCACGTCACTAAAACCCAGCTTTTAAATACCTCCAGAGATGGTGCCTCAACCACTGTCCTGGGCAGCCCAGTCCAAGGTTTAAGAACCCTTTCAATGTAAAAACTGTTCCTTATACCCAATCTGAACGTCCCCTGGTGCAACTTGAGGACGTTTCCTGTTGTCCCATCACCTGCTCCTTGCGAGAAGAGACCGACCCCCCCTGGCTACACCCTCCTTTCAGGGAGTTGTAGAGAGTGAGAAGGTCTCCCCTCAGCCTCCTTTTCTCCAGACTGAACACCCCCAGCTCCCTCACCAGACTTGTGCTCCAGACCCCTCAGCAGCTCCGTTGCCTTTATCTGGAACCACTTCAGCACCTCAATGTCTTTTTTGTGGTAAGGGGCCCAAAAGTGGACACAGCCCTCAAGGTGGGGCTTCACCCATCTTGAAGTGCCCAGTAGAAGGGGAATGAAGGAAGGACAGGGATCCCAGATGGTTTCCTGAAGAAAATAAAGAAAAAGAGTCCGTGGACAAATCTAGCTCTGTCTAGTTGTGTTCTGTTCCCTTTCCAGGTAACCACAGTGTGGATAAGTTGATAAACACTACCACCAAGGCTTGCAGAGCTTTGGCTGGAAGAGATAACTTTCTGGAAAGCTTTTGGACAGCCAGATGATCTCTCTGAGAAAGGTGCACACAAAAGGAGGTGTATTTCCAGTGTAAGAGCTCAAATCCAGAGAATGAGGCTTTCTATTTGTACTTGCGGTCAAAAGAGGAAAGTTTCAAGGAAGAGACATGAGCTCCAGTCTGTACTAATGTTCCTCAAGGAATTGAAGATGGTCTCAGGCATCAGGCACAAGCATCAGGGTTAACAGCCCGGATTCATGCTGTGAAGTGTCCATCTGACCTCGCTCAGGATGAACCTGGCCTTGGATGGAAACACTTGGATGGAGGAAAACACTTCCCAAACTGTTTTCTGGCTCTGTAAGATGCAATGGTGGTGGACGTGCTCCTTTGGGACAAGAAACAGGCCGAGTTGATTGTATGCAACTGAATTCAGAGTCAAGAGTTACTGCTGGTGGTGAGGGGGATGTAGGAAATGAGACTGAGTATGAAAATGAGCAGATGGGCTGGGCTGCCAAAAAGTTCCTGAGTCACTTTTGAAAATATGACCTGAAGCTCCTGGAAATGTTCACTCCAGGCTCTGGCACGTTGAAGAGCTCCTAGTCAACAAAACCTTCAGAAACCACTGTCAGACACCATCAGTGCCTGGGCAGGTGTCTCAGCCTAAACCCTGGGCATGACTCACTGTCTTTACCAAAACCATAGGAATCTACATCAGTTCTGCACCCTGGTTACTAATTTTACTCACGTGCTTCAAGATGCGAATGCACTTTGTGCTCCTGTAGGGCCAAGACTTGTGTTGGGAAGAAACATCTGCTGCAGATACCTGCTCATGGGACAGGATGGATCTACCAAAGCAGGTCTCCCACACAACCTCACTGGTTTTCAATCCCAAACTAAAAGCCCAGTGGAAAAGCTCAGCTCGAATTATTTCTTCTTACAGGATAAGGGGTTTGCAGTGAGCTATCCCTAGACACAGGACACATTGAATAATCCATGAAATTGCTTCATTTAAAGCAAAAAGGTAGTTTCATGAGCACCAGAACTAACAAGGCCAGGTTCCCGGCAGATTTGTCTCTCTTGCCTGGATGACTTTGATGTCAAAAGAAAGTAAGAAATTTGCCCTGTCTTTAGAAAATCTATAATGTCTTTCTTTTGCATTAATTCTCCAGGATATTAGAAAATACCCTTTGATATTATATCTTCTACAGAAACTGAAGCTCCAGAAGGCTTTTCTGACTGGGTGTCTCTTCTGTGCACCATGTGGGAACTTTGCAATACATACCTTTCTGTAATTGAGACTGGCTAATTGGAGCTGAACATCATGTTGGCATTGTGATAAATATGATCACTCTGTGTCCAGGCATAAGCTCTGGTTCCTCCTGGTCAGTTGAGACCCTGCAGCTTTCAGGAACAGTAGTCTCTGAGTTCCTCTATAGATAGGACTGAGATTGCTGTCTCCCAAAAAGTTCTTCTCCCCCTTCACCCTTCAGGGTGACTTTCCAGTAGAACAGGGTTAGGGCTCCTGTGTGGTGTTTGCCAGAGAATGGGAAAACAAAAGCCAAATGGCAAGTTAAATTCTAGGAAGAAATAACCCCCTGCACCAGGACAGGTTGGGGCTTTCCTGATGGAGAGCAGCTATAGGAAAAAGACCTAGGAGTCCCAACAGGAGGATCATGAGCCAGCAATGTGCCCTTGTAGCCAAGAAGCCAATGGTCTCCTGGGGGTTGTCAAGAAGAATGTGACCAGAGGGTGGAGGGAGGGCATCCTGCCCCTCTGCTTTGTCCTACTCTGGTCAGGCCCCATCTGGAGCACTGGGACCAATTCTGGGTCCCCCAGGTCCAGAAGGAGAGGGAACTGCTGGAGAGAGTCCAGTGGAGGCTGCAAAGATGAGGAGAGACTGGAGCATCATTCTGCTGAGTAAAGGCTGAGGGACCTGAGGCTGTTGGGCTGAAGAAGAGCAGACTGAGAGAGAACTTAATTGATGCTCATCAATATCTAAACAGTGTGTGTCAGGAGGATGGGACCAGACTCTTCTCAGTGGTGCCCGGGAACAGGGCAAGGGACAACAGGCACAAAGTGGAACACAGAAAACTGCATCTGAACACAAGGAGGAACTTCTTTGGTATGAGGGTGGCAGAGCTCTGGAGCAGGCTGCCCAGAGAGGGAGTGGGGTCTTCTTCTCTGGAGACGTTCAAACCCACCTGGACACATTCCTGTGCAACCTGCTCTGGGTGACCCTGCTCTGTCATGGGGTTGGACTGGATGCTGTCTAGAGGTCCCTTCTAATCTCTACAATTCTGTGACTCTTGAGTTCTGTCTTGCCAGGGCTTTGTTTTTCTTTCCTGGGGTTTCTAATTTTGAGTTGACGCTGGATTAATGTGTTCTTCCAACTCAAAGCCAAAGGAGAGAGAGAACATCTAGTCTGACTTCCAGGCCAATCCATTTCATCCAGTTATGCCTCTACTGAGGGAGAGAATTACATTTCTACTGAGTTGCCTGCATTCCAAAAAAGTGATCACATCTTTACTTGAGGAGTTCAGGAGAATATCCCATTTTCTGGATGTTTTACTTCAGTGATTCTTTGCCTCAATATTCATCCACGTATGACAGACAGCTTCATGTTACTTTCCTGCTCATGACATGAATGAATCCTTCGGGAAGTCTATTTTCCTCCCCATCAGTACTGTTTTATTATAATCAAGTCACCTCCTAATAGTTTGGGTTTTGTTTTTTTTTCCCCCCCAGTATTTGGGCACTCAGTGCTCAGCTGCTTGGGTAAACAAATGAACTCTTCCTCTAAAGCTTTGGCCCAAGGTGGTGCATGCTGGGGATTCAGGCAGAGACCCAAAGAGGTCACCTCCTGCACCACCATGCTTTGCCAGGCACTGTCTGGTTTAACCATGACAATACCAGTGGTTTGAGGGTGCCTCTGCCCTGACCTGCCGTGGGCTGGGTAAGGTGAGCCAGGAGAGCATCTCCTCAGTCCTCTCACCCTGTAGCAACTCCCGCCTCATCCATCACCTGCTTCCTCCAGTACACAAAACGTTCTCTCACATTGCAGAAATTTTTTAGTTATTATCCGTGGTTACTTTAGCTTCTGTTCTGCTCTTCCAAGAAAGCACCAAAGTCACTGTTAAAGCTTTATCCTGTCTGGCAAATTGTATGGATTCGTTCCAGAAAATTAATTTTAAAACCAACAGGATTATGGGTTCTATCTCTCCTGTATTCATAGGGGCCACTTGAATTTTAAGCTATAAACTTTGAGATTAAACCCCTACTTTGTGGATGCATGGTCAAACTCGTGTTTGCCTCAGGTACTCATTTCACTTGGCATTACTTCTAGACCTCATCTGGTCCAGACAATCAACAAGTACCAGCAAATGTCCTGCAGTCATTTAATTCAGGGTAATAAAAATGTCTCTTGCACAGGGCTGATGGTACCCCACTGACCAGACTAAGCCAGAAGGCCTCTCTGCCAGCCATGGAGGTGGGCGATAGCCAAAGACAGTTTCCCTGCATTATTTCCCTTGGCATTGTCCATGCTTTCATAGGACCAAGGCCAAGCAAAGCACCACCTGAGTGGCCAGCACACCACAGGAGAAGGAAGCTTCATCCCAGGATTGGGCCAGAAGCCAGGGGGGCAGGTGGCCGTCCTCCTGCTGGGACAGGCACCCTGCCAGGCTGTGGACATCCCTGCCAGCCTTTGTTGCCCACCTTTGTAAGGAATCCTTCTTAGAAGGCCTAAGTTTAGCAAGTGTTTATTTGGACTGCAGGTACTAGTGATGCCGGCTGGGCCATGGTGTGTGTTAAGGACATTCATCCCAACATCCCACACATGGTGTCTCCTGGGCTAGGGCTGCCTGGGCCATCACTGCTGGGAGAGGAGGGTCACCTGCCAGGACCACTGCTGGTAGGAGAGCAAAGTCACAGGCAGTATGGGCTCCACTCTACCTGGTTTGGGGACGACATCTGCCCAGGAACACCTGCTGGTTCCATGGAGTCAGCGAGAGGTCCCTGCAGGAGCAGCTGCTGTGGCACATGGAGAGCCATGTGCCCTTGTGGCCAAGAAGACCAATGATCTCCTACGTTGCGCTAAAAAGAGTGTGACCAGCAGGTTGAGGGAGGTCATCCTCCCCCATCTGCTCTGCCCTGGGAAGGCCCCATCTGGAGCACTGGGACCAGTTTTAGGCCCCACAGTTCAAGAAGGACAGGGAACTGCTGGAGAGGGTCAAAAAAATTTGAACTTTTTTCAAATATGAACAAAAATTGTTCAAATAGGAAAAATGTGGCCCAAGATAGCCAGTCTACATTGCATGGAACCCAAGCAAGGTGGCTTTAATTGTGTCAAAATGCAGCTATCGCGAACAAAGCTCCCGCTATCAGCCAGTCAACTGGAAATGGCCATTCTTGCAAGTCAATAGTTCAGCTACGGGCCAAGTGACAGAAAATGATGTGGGCTCTAACAATTTAAGAGCCATTTTCATAACATGTTCCATTTTTAACCCATAATTCCAGTCCGAACAAATTTTCAAAGCAATCAGTCGACTTCTCTAAAGAAAACTGCAAACTTGCTTTACTGCCTGAATTTCCAAATCCTCTGAGATTCGGAAAATGAAATCCCAGTGCTCCACCTGCCCATTGCCTTCTGCCAGGCACAGAGTGCAGAACTCATGTCTGCACCACGGAGCAACAAGGCAGACTACTTTTAATGAAATTATTTGGGTGGGGATTTTTTTACATAGTAAGGGAACAAACAAACAAAAAAAGGAATGATTCTCTGATGCCTCCAGCAGACTCCACTTGCAGCTTTCCTTGGAGCTGGTCCTGCCTACATCCATCTCAGGAACTATCTCCTGCTCTGCTGGCCAGGCATGGACCTCTGGGTGAGGTGGTGAGAGTCACTGTGCCAGTGACCTGCATGGAGATGGGAAGGTGTCCCCCCTGGAAAGACCACTCCTGCAGCTGGTGGTTCTTCCTCTGTTAGCACACATCTGCACTGACGCAAAACCAAATTCAGTGTTAAAAGTCATAACTGCAAATGGAGCTTTTGCTGCAATACACGCATTTTGGACGCCCAGAGGGAACCAAAGTCTTTGAGGAGGAAGGATTAATGTTGGCTCAGCAGGGGGGAGTCTGCTCGGACACCCCGCATGAAGAAGTGCCATTTTAAATGACAAGTTTCAGAGAGTCCTGGTCGCAGGCCGGGACAAACGCCGAGGTACTCTAGGAGGACGGTGCCCTCTAGAGCATTTGGGCTGAAATAGGTGTTTAATTCAGATCAAGAGTTTATGTCTGGTGCTCGCCCCTTGCTGACCACACCGAGTGTGGGACAGACGTTAAAAATTAATTAACTTGCTGGAAGTATCTCCAGGGCCTCTGTACATAGAACCATAGACAGTTTAGTTTGGAAGGGACCTCAAAGCCCCCCCAGTGCCACCCCCTGCCCTGGGCAGGGACACCTCCCACCAGCCCAGGTGGCTCCAAGCCCCCTCCAACCTGGCCTTGAACCCCTCCAGGGATGGGGCAGCCACAGCTTCTCTGGGCAACCTGGGCCAGGCTCTCACCACCCTCACACCAAACAAGTTCTTCCCCACAGCTCAGCTCCATCTCCCCTCTTTCAGTGTCAAACCCTTCCCCCTCCTCCTAGGGCTCCCCTCCCTCATCAAGAATCGCTCCCCAGCTTTCCTGGAGCCCCTTGAGGGACTGGAAGGGGCTGGAAGCCTTCTCTTCTCCAGGCTGAACCCCATCAACTCTCTCAGCCTGTCCTCACAGCAGAGGAGCTCCAGCCCTCAGATCATCTTTATGGCCTCCTCTGGACCCATTCCAACAGGTCCATGTCAATTGACCTCAAACACATCATGCTGTCCCACCAGTTCCTTCAGAACTCATGTATTGGCACTAGGTTTTGTGTCAGTGGAGTCCAGGGTCTCCACTCAAACAGCTGCCAGGGGCAGAAACTGTCACTCCCAGGTTGGCTCGATGGAGCTGAAGCAGGGATTGCATCCAGCCCACCTTCATAGGTCTGATGGACAGCAGTGAGGTGGCCTGGCTTGTTGCCTTTCAGTGAGATCAGCCAACTCTCCCACCGCCTTTTGTGGCTTAGAAAGCGGCCATTGAGAATTTTCTCCTCCACAGAGGATTTTGCACATCAGTTGTGCTGTGTCAGAGCTGTTTGGAGCATCTTGGGAAGGGTCCAGCTGGCTGTTCAGCAAGGGTTTATTCAGCGCTTGGTCCGTAGCTGCCCACACTCATCCATACGACAAGGCAAGAGGAGAGCTTGGCTTTCAGAGAGCACATGGGCTTTGGGGTGAGAACTTGGCTCCAGCATCTTCTCCAAACATTGTGGGCCGTAGGGCCTTGTGCCCCAGGAAGAGCAGCCAGGCATGGCCAGCTGGATATGTCCTGTGCATTTGCCATTAATCTGTGTTTTTTTGCTTGACACTTTTAGCTTCCATGTCCCCGTCTGTGGTGTAGAGGGATGGCCTTTTTTCCCTCTAATTAGTTTAGTATGGATCTGTTTAAAGGCTCCATAGAAAAACTACAACCATTTACAAGCACTTTAGCTTGACTGTGTTTTAACAATAGGTGCTCACTGCAAGATATTCTTTGTCCAGAGAATTAAATTATATATATATATATTTTTTATTTTTTTTTCTTTTAATTTCTCCAGCACAGGGTTTCTTGACTTGGAAGAAAACAGGGCCATGAAGCCCCCAAGTTCTCATTTCTCACTACTGGCTTTGAGTTTCTCCCTTCAATTTGAACTCAGTTATTTGCATCTCTTTTCATCAAAAGATTTCTTATTTCTACAGGCTTCCGTTGCCATGCTTACCACATCTCTGGGTGCAGGCACAGCGCGTAGCGGTGCTCGCTCTGCGTGAGTGTCGTCCCCTCACCATGAGAAGCCCCAACAACATGAATGTTCCTCTCTGGCTCCCCAATGACCTTGTCCTCGTTGTGTCTGAAGCAAATGCTATAGATTACATCAGCATCTGTGACAGCACCGCGTCATAGAGTGCATTCTGTAGATGACATATGGACACTGCACAGTTTCAGAAGACTGTAGGCAGCCAAACACGCCTCCTGAAGGACCAGGACAGAATTTCAGTTGAAGATGGCAAGTGCTTGCACATCAACTGTTTTAATTAGGCACAGCAACCCGTTTTGTGCCCAGCTGCTTCATCACAGAGCAGAAGGAATTAAGAGACCAACCTCCAGGACATGGAGGTAGGTCTATCGGTAACTCCAACGCAGATATTTAAGATCGATGCAAAGGCACCTCCACTGCATTTGCCACCATTAAAAATTAACACTGAAAAGATGACTAACAAGGGTGTCCATGTCTCTGACAGCCTGGTTCATCTGCAGACACTGAGGGGTTTTGACGGTCCTCAGCCCCCCCACCCCGGCCAGTGGCCGCTCTGGGTGGCAACATCCACGAGATGGAGCTCCAACCGTTCCATGAGCCCTCTACGGACACCTCGAANGCTGGTAGATAATGACAGTTAACGGTAATTGACACAGGCGGAACCGTGTTCAAGAATTTCAAGTGTTTTGCTGAAAATTTGTAAGTACTTTCACCTAGGCAGGTTCTGTGAGTGTGGCAGGAACGTAAACGTCTTTCCTGCAGCCCTGGCACAAGCAGGTCATGGTAATTTTAGAGGACAGGAAGCAAAATGAGCAATTAGGGTAATCTTACCCACCTTTACAAGGAACAGTTTGTTCAGGAGATTTTTGCTTGTTTTTCTCATAAGGTGGGGAGTAGCAGAGCAGATGTCACCTGAGGCAAGCCAGGATCCTCAGATCTACGGGTGTGGCTTTTCCTGACAATTATAATTAATATTTAACAAAAGAAGAACTGGTTTGGGACATGGTGGGTGGCCACCACCCCACCCAGCTCCAGAAGCCCTCACATAGCTGGGGTGAAGCCACAGGTTTCCTTAGAAGCATGGAATGGATTGGGTTGGAAGGGACATTAAAGACCATCCAGTGCCACCCTCCTGCCCTGGGCAGGGACACCTCCCACCAGACCAGGTTGCTTAAAGCCCCTTGCAGGGTGAGGGGCTGTGGGGATGCTCTGGGTCAGCTCTGCATCCTGGGTGCCATCAGGGACCTGCTCACACCCAGGACACAGTAGAAGACCCCTGCAACAGCCCCTGCACTGGTGTATGCCCCACCAGGTGTACCTAGATTCCTCTGCTGCTGTTTGGATGGAGATGACAAGAGAAGGTGTGGAGTTTCCTTCTCTGGAGACATTCAAACACACCTGGACATGTTCTTGTGCAATCTGCTCCGGGTGACCCTACTCTGACAGGGGGTGAGATGGGATGGTCTCCAGAGGTCCCTTCCAAACCATTCTACGATTCTATGATCCTGCAAAATGCTGCGTTTCTGTCACTGAGCTTTGACCTCCCGTTATGGGAGCAGTGACTCACGGAAGGAAAGCGATGCCGTAACACGTGAGGCTGCAGCATTACCGTCAGGGTGACGTCCCCATCAGGGCTCATCAATTAGCCTGCTAATTCACTTCCATTTTCAACTGCTGGAAAACACGACAATTTATTTCAGCTTGTGCAAAGGGCACGTTTTGCCCTCTGGACACAACCTGCTGCCACACATACCCTGACCCCTCGTCCCACCTGACGACCTCTGCTCCTCAGCTGATGTTTCAGCTCCGACTCCTGTAGCATGGTTCAGACTTCATCACTGGTGCTATTTCACACTGAAATAGCTCATAATCACTTGTGGTAGACCTTTGGCATCTCTCATGCCTGATCCCAGATGCTCTCAGGGTTGGTTTCTGGCCAGGAAAGGACAACTCACATCTCTGCAGCTCCTGCTGAAGTCTCTGTCTAAGCTGCTTTCTCAGGGACATGACTTTCCCACTGCTGAAACCTGGATTTTGGTGCACCAAGGTCCTGGTGGGCCCTGGCAGGAGGAGTTCAGGTATCTCTGCGGAGCTCGCTCGCTCATGCAGGTAGTGGGACCAGGTGGGACATTTTGGGAAGCAGAGTGTGTGAGGCTTGTGCCTCGGACCTCCCCGAGCTGCTCAGAGCAGGACTACAAGGGTAAGCAAAGAGCTGAAAAAGCCTCCACCAAACCCCAATATACCATCTGCTGGGAGGGAGGTTGGAGAGGGATAAAAGCAAAAACACCCCAAAAGCATGGGCATAACAGATACTCATGGCTCTCACACCTGCGCTTGTATCTTGCATCCTGTAAGGTACCTGGTTCAAGATGGAAGCAGATGAAATACTTTCTAAAATAAGGAGTTACGCTACATTTTACACCTGAAAAAATGTACCTTGAATTTCAGTATTGGTGAGTGATGCTTAAGCGATGGCACTGAGAAGCTGCCCTGACCAAATCCGATGGTATTTTCCCCTCCTGTACCAATATCCATACCCATGCCATGGCATTGATGAAGCAGGCAGTCAGGCAGGACATGTTTTGGCAAGAAGAACACCTACTGTCCCCATGTGCACCAGAGAGATTGAAACTGGAGACCCACAGTCACAAAAGAGGTTTAATACCCACAAGCACCATTGCTCTTGAACGAGGTGGGTCCCTGAGGAGCGGAAGGACAGAATAAGGTATTTTCCCCTGTTCCAGGAACACACACACCTTTGACCTTGGGATGGACAAAGAACAACCCTCCATGAGCCAATTCAGTGGCAAAACAGCTGTATTTGGGGCTACCCCTGCCCAGGCAAGGCTCTCAGAAGGAAAGAAGAAGGAGATGTTGGTGGGTTGAATAATAGAATGTCTTGTGTTGGAAAGCATCTCAAAGCCCATCCAGTGCCCTGGGCAGGGACACCTCCCACCACACCAGGTTGCTCCAAGCCCCCTCCAACCTGGCCTTGAACCCCTCCAGGGATGGGGCAGCCACAGCTTCTCTGGGCAACCTGGGCCAGGCTCTCACCACCCTCACACCAAGGAAGTTCTTCCCCACAGCTCAGCTCCATCTCCCCTCTTTCACTGTCAAACCTTTCCCCATCCTCCTATGGCTTCACTCCCTCATCAGTAGTNAGCAGCTGAGCCCCCGTCGTTGGCACCAGCACAGGGCTGGGTGAAGGACCTCATCCCCCCTGGGAGGAGGATTTGTGCTCTGGGCTGGGAATTTCCCTGTGCCAGGTCTGAGAGTTTCTGGCCGGTATCAGGTACCTCCCTCCAGACCAGGATTAGGTGGCTTTGCTCTCTGGCAGCAGGATTTAAGGCTAAACCCTCTCCACAATTTTCTGCTTGGTGTAATGACCCCACGACATCCAACCTCTCTGTCCTGATGCTCCTCTCATCTCTAATTTGATGCTGTGGTTGTTGCCTCAAGAGCCGCTGGGCATCTCAGTGTGCACGTTCCTAGGATCCAGCCCTAATTTGTCCAATTTATAACCTCCTTGTTTTCATGAGGATTTCTCCTCCTACCAGCTAACTAACCAAGAACAAAAACAAACCATTATTTTTTTCCTGCAGACTGCAGAGCAGCACAGCCCTCTGGAAGAAGGACATTTTTTTCTCTGGCATGTTTGGCTTTTTGGTTTTTGAGGGAAGTTTTTAGTGTGATGGCCAGGGCATCTCACTGCTGAGCTCTGGCTTAAGGGCGAGACGCCGCAAACAGAACTATTAATTTTCAAACTCTCAATAACTGGGTCTTGCTATGGAAACAAAACCTCATGCATTTTGCATGCAAGAGTGCTATCAATTTTCTGTTTGTTTTGTTCCTTGTTGTTTGCCGTTGTGCTAAATAGTGTCATTTTTTTATCTAACTCTGTGCATAGAAACTTCCATAAACTTCTAATTCTCCTTATTGATGAGCCTGTTTTTGATATATATCTGGATGAAGTTTTGAGAAGATAATCTAATAGTAGTTGAAGAGATCACCTGTTCAGCAAGAACAGATCAGAGATGAAAAGGGTATTAGTCCCATCTTCATACCTGCTATATTATTCACTAAAACGGAAGGTTTGAATAATGCTTAATAAAAGCAGAGATAAAATTTCTTCACACAGAAAATCCAGCCCAGATTATGACCCCACTTTGTGAGCGACAGACACAGTCTCTCCTTCGTACCCCATCAACCCACCAACGTTGTCCTCTCTCCTGTGTGAGCTGGGTTCTGTTTCAACTGCTGCTCTGATTAGTTTTAAACGCTGGTCTGCATCTGAAAATTTGGCCACAAGCACAGCCAAAATGTTGCAAATAAATGTGGAATTGTGGGATTGATTCAAGTGTAATTTACTTCAACAGTAGGCCTAAAAAAAAAAAAAAAAAAAAAGCAAGCTTATGTTTTACATATATAAAGTTTTATATATTTATATCAATTTTACTGTTATGCAGAGGGAGCTCCCTTGGGAGTGTGGCACAAGAGCCCAAGGCACTGGGAAAAATGTTTCAGCTGGCGGTAGATTTGTTCACCTTAGGGAAATACAGGAGGATTAAATAAATCATGGTACTTATGCACTCAAGGAGGGCAGGAGGAACACTTCATGCGGCTAATGACAAGAAGGCAATCATCCTCACCGCAAGGTCAGGCTGTAATTAGAAACAGAACATATGGTCTCGGAGAGCCAAAGGAAAACGTGCGACGCCACGGAGTAATTCTTTCCAAAGGTCACAAGGCAATATGAAAATTAAAAAATAATTCTGCAATTCTTCACAGCAATATTGCTTTTTCCTCCCTTTAACTGACTGCAAAATCGAGACTACTGTTGAACTTGCATGCTGTAATTATTACATCAATAGATAAGATGATTCAGTAAATAAAAAGAGCAAGAGGTTTTCATGCTATTAGTACTTTATCATTGACTATTTCAAGCTTTTATCAAGTAGTGGTAATCAACCTTTATTTGCTTAATAAATTCTTATCCCAAAGTGTTGATTTTATCAAAATTACCTTCTCAGTAAAGGGTGTAATTTTCCGGTGGTAAAATGAAGGATGTTCTCAACACTGGTAATTGTCCAATTATTTTGTACAATTTTTGTGTTTTAACAAGCTCGGTGTGTTTCAAGGCAGCCTGAGCACTCTGCACGGTTCGTAAGCACAATAAATAGGAAGGCACCTGGCAGTGTTTTAATTATACACGGTCTTCTTGCTAACTAGGAAAATAAGACCTGAGTATGGTGGTTTTGGGGTGTTTTGTTGTTTGGGTTTTTTTGCCGATTGTGAAAAAGACATCACATTTTCACACACCAGATCACAAAGCAAACATTATCTGATGCACTTTCCACTCCAAAAACCATGTCATTTATTAGTGCCTGCCAGAGCAGGAAGGAAGCCCCGTGAGAAGAGTTCCACAACGGCAGATCCCACCAGAAATGTGGTATTTCTGGGTTCAATGTTAAATCTGGACATGTGGTACCACTGCTGTACTCTGCTTGCGGGTATCCACAATAGGATGTTCTGCTGATGGAGACACCCACCCCTGGGAAGGCTGCTCTTCCCCCCGAGCAGGAGGAAGAGGATTCATGCCTTGCTGGCAGCCTGGTTGTTTCCATCACATCATGGACATCCCTCAGCCCTGAGGACCAGGAAGTCCACGTGCGCAGAGAAAACCTTCCTGTTTTCATCTGTTCATATCCAGAGACACATTTCTACCCTTTCTCCACACCCACCCCAGATTTTTTTGCACCGTTACCTGGAACACTGAGGAAGAAGGAGAGAGGTGTGCAGCTGAACATGCTGAGAAATGATCATCCATCCCAAATCCACGTTGTCCCCTGCTTCCTGTTCTTCCTGAAAATGCTGCATCTGCAGCCGGGTGTGCTCAGGAAACCAGACTCTGCACCAGATAGTCATCACAGGTGATCTTTGTCCTTGGAAAGATGAGATGGATCTTAGCACAGAGGTAAAACAGGGATGATGCACAGTGATTTGCACCACCAGACATCTAGATGGCCAAAACCCCCCCGAGCAGCCAGAAACAAGTGTTGCCTGACAATACAACTGATTTTCTTATTTTGAAACTATCACCGAAGAAGCACTAGAGGGCAAGGCTGAAGAAGAGCTCAAACCAGCCAGATCTGGACTGCAGTGAAATACTTGACAGACTAATGAAATTTCCCTCCAATAAATTAATGTAAATCGGGCTTGGAAGGAACACTCTCATTTCAAAGTTGGCTGAAAGACCGTAAAACAAAATGATAAGTGACAAAATAGCAAACCGGGGAGGTTTTGTTTAATAGGATGGCAAAGGGATGGGTGTCAGGGCTCGTTCTATTTAACATCCTCATTAATGATCCAGAAGAAGAAACAAGCAACATGTAATGAGATTTGATACTTGGGAGGATTAGTTAGCACTGGTGAGAGCTGCAAATTAACGTAAGGCAACAGAGAGGAGAATCATGGGCATAAAACAACAAAAGGCACAAAGCAGGTGGGTGGAAAAGAAATTTAATAAAGAGAAACCTGAGGAAAGTGCAGCTGGAGGAGACATCACTTGGGTGAGAGGGAACCGAGGGACTGGTGGCGTGAGGAGCAATTTCATCAGGAGAGGAGACGTGGGATGGAGTGCCAGGATATGCTGGGGACACCTTGACTGGTGGGGACCTCTTTATCATGCTTAGGTCCTCTGTCCCACACTTCTCAGCCACTGCCAGGCTTCAGGAAAGGGCAATGAAAGTGGTGGGAAAGGACCCCAATAGGTCTATCTCTGGGGAAAGCCCTGGGATCACTGCTGCATGATCCCAGGGCTTGGGAAAGCCATGGCTTGGCAAGGACAGCAGGGACACAGCCACCACCCATGTCTGGAGAGGCTCAGGAAGGGCAGGACACATGGAAGGGCAACATGTTAGCCCTGTGGCCACAGTGCTTTGGGGAGGTGAGCTGTTTTCTGTCTAGTGCAGGTCCTAGGGAGGCTCCTGGGCTTTTCCAGCCCAAGATCTAGGGCTCGGTGCCAGCCATGTCTTCATGGTCACCCAGCCATGTCCTCATGGTCACCCAGCCACAGGCAAAGCTTTTGGTCTGGTGGGCTCTGGGGAAGCAAACCCCACGCTACCACTTTCTTCCACAGATTACTCTCACTGCTGGGACATGCTGGAATGCCTTTGTCCACAGTAGCTGCTGCACAGTGTTGGCAAGAAGTGCTTCCTGCAGGCCATCAGAGACCTGTAGCTGCTCCCACGTGTCATTTTTCAGATGATCTCTGGACAGCAAGAAGGGATTCAGGCAGTGGAAGCAGCTGCCTGTCCAAAACCTCCAGCTCTGCAAGGTGTACCCTGCCCTGACCAAGGAGGCAAAGGCAGTGAGGACCTTCCTGTCTCTGGAGGTCAGTGGGATATGTGTTCCTCTGCCTCCTGAGCAGAGCTGTGGTGAGCAGTGTCCAGGGAGCAGGAGCTTGGGAAGCTGGTATCTCCCTGTAAAGCTTGCAACCTTTCTGCTCACAGCATTAAAGAACCAAGTCATTCTTGCCAAGAATATTCCCGGGACTGATTGTCATTCTTCGGAAAACAAAAACATTGTCTTTGCACGTGAAGGATCATGACAAGAGCACCAAAAGTGAATGCCTTAATCACAGGCATCGTCTTTGCCTCTCCAAATTGTAAAGAACAGCTGTTGGGTAACAGGACAGAGACGAGGAGCTGTGATTATTGAGATTACTGACAAACGGGGGAGGAGCTGGGCGCGCAGAGAAGTCGCTGCCAAAGCATCCCTCTGCCCGTATCCTCCTTCATCCTTCACTTGGCTGCATTCTGCTCCCCAGTCCCTCTGAGGAGGGTCATCCTGCCCCTCTGCTCTGCCCTGGTGTGGACACATCTGGGTCCAGTTCTGGGCTCCCCAGATCCAAAAGGATAAGGAATTCCTGGAGAGAGTTGATTGGAGGCTACAGAGATGATGAGGGACTGGAGCATGTCTGTTCTGAGGAAAGGCTGAGGGACCTGGGGCTGTTCAGCTGGAGAAGAGCAGATTGAGAGGGATCTCATCTATCTGAGCAAGAGCTAAAGGGCGGATGGAAAGAGGATGAGGCCAGACTCTTCTCAGTGGTGTCTGGGGACAGGACAAGGGGCAACAGGCACAAACTGGAACATGGGAAGTTTCATCTCAACATGAGGAGGAACTTCTTTGGTGTGAGGGTGTCAGAGCCCTGGAACAGGCTGCCCAGAGAGGTGGTGGAGTCTCTGTAGACATTCCAAACCCACCTGGACACGTTCCTGTGGGACCTACTCTGGGTGACCCTGCTCTGGCAGGGGGTTGGACTGGATGATCTCCAGAGGTCCCTTCCAACCCCTGCCAGTCTAGGGTTCTGTGGGGACTGTCCTACATATCTGCCACCTCTCTCATCCAGCTCAGCTTCATCTTGACCAGGCTGTGTTTATCTTCATGTAGCCAGAGTACCATTAAGCAGAAAAAAGCATTGCTGAGGAGCCACACATCACCTAAACCTAAAAATGTCATAAATAACATTTTAATCCTGCTGAGGGGCTTCCAAGCAACCTTTTTGTCAGCAGCAGCAGCCCAGGGCATGCCAAGAATAACCCTGCATGGGAAGGGTTGTGAACAGCAGTCACACAGATGGCACAGCAAGCTACCAAACAGGGGATGTGTCTGGAGATGACTCAGCCTTCCCCTCTCTCAGGGTAAACAAAAGGTGATCTTGCTTCTCCGGGGGTTCTGAAGTGCTGGTGATCATCTTTCTCACAGCCATCTGCAGGCTGGGAAAAATTAAGCTGGTGGAATGAGGGGGTGGTGGGCACTCTGCTCTACCATTGCTGTCTACAGATAAGCAAGGAACAGCTTCACCAAAGGAAAACTAATGCTGCCCAAGAGAGGATTTAGTGATGCTCATCTTTATAATGTTGGTGTTGTTTTATACAGTGATCCATGCCTGCTTGTATGATTATCCCGTCAATATTTCCAGAGGAGAATGGCCATTACCTTCAGTCAAGGTAGTTCTGTTTCACATCTGAGATTTCTTTCATTTACAGCTTTCTACTCCTTACTTGAGGTTGGTCACACACTGGAGTCTTCTTTGGTGCCTACAGGGGAAACAATAAATCCCTGCCCATTAAGGGACCAGCAGAGCTCACACACAAGGCACCGATCCCACAGACAGTAACAGGAGTTACCTGCACGAGATGCTGAGCTTTGTCATTGACTTCTACTGCAACAAAAATGCACTGAAATCCCAAACACACGTTTTCTATTTGTATGTAAAAGTGGTGAGAAACGTTTGGACTTCTAGAATGGCTTGTTGAAAACATATACCAGTAAAACAAGCGCCTTTCTGGAATAACGTATTCCTTTTGGTGACTGGGTATAAGCTGTACGGGCAGCATCGCTGTGTCACTGGTGATGAGCACACCTGAACAAGCCACAGCAGGAAACACAGGGCAGCGTGGATGAAATCCCAGCTGGGTGGAGAGCAGCAGAGAAGAATGACTTTTTCATTTTGGCAGAAGATTTTGGGCTGGGCCAGACCCAGGTAAAATACCAGCCTGATTCCATTGACAGGGCAAGAATTAGTGGAGGGGTTCAAGGCCAGGTTGGAGGGGGCTTGGATCAACCTGGGCTGGTGGGAGATGTCCCTGCCCAGGGCAGGGGGTGGCACTGGGTGAGCTTTAAGTTCCCTTCCAACCCCACCGTTCTGTGATTCTCTGAATTACTGCAGGTTTCACAGGTTATTCAAGCTTTCCCTGCTTAGGGAAAAAAGTGCCTTTTTGCTAAGTTTTTGTACTCTTGCACATCCTGTGATTCCACACAGGCAGCCTCTAATGGAAAACCTCCTTCAACCAATCTCTGAGGGTTGAGGGC
>VXBJ01000742.1:46005-57099 GCA_013400055.1 Nycticryphes semicollaris | reverse complement strand
CCCCGTCTTCATTTTCAATAAATGGCACTATTTTCTCCACCCAGCCCCTGGTTATCTCCTCCAGCCATTACTTTTAATTCTAAACTCTATTTCCCCGTTTCTTTTTAATTCATCAGCTTGGCTTTATCTCACAAATGTTACGACCACACACTGAGCTCTGCTAACACACTGTATTATGCTACTAGTAGACAAGTTTTAACATCACATCACATACATGTTGCAGTTGCTGTTGGAACATGCCTTTTAAAAAATACCTTTATTGGATGAAATTGCCTCTTTCCCAAGAAAAAAATCTGGTTCTTCAATATAATTTATTATGCCTTTTAAAATTCTGTCTGTTCAATAAAATCTTTGCTATATTATAAATACCTGTAATGAAAATATAATTTAAAATTCTGAGAGAAAACTTTTTTTTTTTTTCCCCTTTTACATTTTTCACAAAACCCACGCAGGCACCAAGGAAAGACTAACAATAAAAATAATTTACTCCTCTATGATCTACTCTGGGTTGGAAACATTCGAAAGAGAGATTTTTTAAACTTGTCCTCTGAGGAAACTTTGGCTACAACCTGGGAACTGGTCTTAAAACGAAGGAGGGTCCTAAGTTTTTCCACCCGTTTGAAAACTTCTTTCAAGGGCTGATGGAGCGTTGCTAGAACTTTCCTGGCTGTAACATACCTGAATGAGCACTGGCTAGAACTGCTGCTGTCTGAGGGAACCAGCTCCACTGCACAGGACTGCAAGCGGTCCCACCTCACCAGATGGGAGCATTTATCGTGGGGATTATCTCCCGGTTCTGAAAATCAAGCATCGGTGGAAATGCGTTAGTGCTCTCAACAGCGGCAATTAGAAAACGTTATCTTTTGCTTGCCCAGTGTTGCCAGAAAGATTGTGCCTGGACAGGACAGCACAGCCCTCGTGCCTTCTGCGCACAAAGATTTCTGCTTTGCACCACTTGCCGGGATTATTTTAATGACTTCTCATTCCCAGCAAATTTCTTAGTAGAGAGGGAGCGATTCAGAATAAGAGACATCCCATGGTGGAGTTGTTATCTTTGAAGCATGGACCAGAAATACAGTAGAATTCTTTGAATCAACTAAGCTAACTCTATCTAAAGCTAGCAAAGAAGCAGACTAAGCCCAAGATAGGCACGAAACCATCACAAAGAATGAACAAGCAGAGATTTATAAATCTTAAGTTTTCAAGACAGTTTTCAAAGTTGTCTTTAGAGCAGTCCCTTTTCCCGTAGAAGACTCAAGTACCGTTACAGTAAATAGATTCACCTTTAAACTACAGAATTTGGTGTGAAGTTTGAAAAATCTCTATCCAAACTGATGAGTTATGAGCGAAATGCTAAATTCCTGTCTTAGAGACACTTGCACCACTTTAATTAACAGACAGTGAAGGACAATCAAATATTTCTAGAATGCCTGAAAAACACATTTAAATACTAGATGAGAGTGAAGGAAAAGTAAAAACCAGTCAGCACTTGTTTAAATTATCTTTAGCACTTTACTGCAGTGCGGTAAGTATCCCCTGGGAATCTTCATATCCTTGTTCTAGATCCCCTAAAATTTCTGAGCATCCAACACTGCATTTTTTGGTTTTTTTTTTTTTTTTTTTTTTCAATTATGCAAAGCAAAACAATATGTTAATTCGCCTGACTTTCACAGAGGTATGTGTGGAAAAGTGTTTGTCTAGTACACTGCTAATGTGAGGGAGCTGCTGGCCCCTGCTGCTGCTTCCTGACAGCCACCTCTGCCTCCTCCTCTTCCACCTCCTCCTTCCTTCTACTCCTCTCCCTTCTCCACATTCCATGAGCTCTTTTCCTCTATTTCCGAGTTCCTTCTCGGGGTATTTTTCTATATTTGGCACCTCTCCCTATCCATTTTGCTGTAACTTCCTAGATATTTGGGAAACGTTACAATCTACCACAGGCACTCCAGGATCCAATCTTTAGGTGGACTTTGCTGGTACAGTTACCCTTTCTGCTCCACTTTGGTCACAGCTCAAGGAAAGGACAAAGGGATCTCAGCTCTGCTGTCCTGCAGACGTAGGCATCTCAGAAGGCATTTATATTCTTTTAATTTCAGAAATGTATAGAGGCTCTGTAGGTAGGAGGTTGGTCCCCCAAAGCTCATATAGCCAATCCAGACTCCCCTTTTCAGGAGAGCAGAGGGTAAAGGGAGCACTGCTGTGTGGAGAAGGAACCAAACACCTGTGATGGACACAGTTCTGGCTGCAAGTGATAAATCTGGAATAAATGCCAATAAGTGTAAGACAGACTGCAATATTCATTGCAAATCCAGGGATGAGAGTATCTCCCCACAGCTTTGGCAGTTGGGTTTCAAACAGCTGGGCAATCCAGGTTTTGAATCCTACTGCACACTAAGTGAATAGGGTGGAAGAATAAGTACCATGAAAATTGTTTAAAACAGAGCATTAGGGTTTTCAGGGGAATACCATTGCCTTTCCTGCCTGAGGGGGCAAATCTACTCTGATGATAATGAAGAAAGGCTTGGGAAAAAGCTATTACTAAAAAGCATCAGTTTACTGCCTTATCCTCCAACACCCATTTTTCCCCTCCCTTGGTATTTGTATTAAATATGAAGCAATCAAAGCAGCAATCACACAACTAGAGCGTACAGCGGAACTCTGGAAAGAAAACTACAGGTGGGGCGGGAAGGATGAACATTTCCAACTCAGTGCCATACCCTACAGTCTAGTTCCCTTCGTTTATGATATCAACCAGGGCTTGCAGCAGTCTATCATCTCTATGCTTGTACGGTTTGGTGTTGTAAAAAAGGTCAACGTAGTCACTGTACAGGCTTTCTTCTGAGTCCCTTAACTGGGAGGGCTTGTTTAGCTTTTCGAGGGCTCGATAGAAGTGTTCGTATGGAATATTTGACTTCTCGCTTGCAGCCTTCTTTGGCAGCCGCTTCTGAGCCATCTGTCTGCTGAAGGCACTCCGCAGCAGATGGAGCATGGCCTCTGATGGCACCTTATCCTCTGCTTTGTCACTGTTGCTACCGCTGTCTTCGGCAACTTTGGGTTTTTCGCTCAGGTTCTCCTGTGTGGTATGGTCCTAGAAGACAGATTAGCGTTAAAAAGGTTACCTGTCAATTAAAAACTGAGTGGATTAACATATTCTCTGTTTAGTGATTTCTGCCTGAGTGTGGGTCGATGCTAGGTTTTCATTTAGGAGCCGCTAGCATCCAGAGCTGGATCCCCAGCACGACCAGGGGACGGATTTTGCCCCTCTGCTCTGCTCTGGGGAGCCTCCAGCTCTGGGGCCACCAACACCAGCAGGACATGGAGCTGTTGGAGTGGGGCCAGAGGAGGCCATGGAGATGCTGGGAGGGCTGGAGCCCCTCTGCTGGGAGGACAGGCTGAGAGAGGTGGCGGNACCATTCTGTGATTCTATGTCATCTTTATTATTTAATGGGGAGACAAGTTGATGTGATAAGATTAATGAAGTATTCCAAAGACGTGAACATTATCAATAGCTGTGATAATGTACAATACTACCATTCTGTGCAACAGAAACCCACTGTCTCACTCAGAACCCTGTAGTATGTTTAGAGAACTCTACCCAAAAGGTGTGGTGACAAAGGAGCCACCAGCATCAGATCTACTTGACCAAACCTTCTGAATCAGGGTGTCCCTGACTGTCGCCATGTCTTTTGTTAGAGACTTCCTGCCAAGTTGGCTGGAAGCACTCCAGCAGGCAAAGCTCCTGTTGGATGTGTCACTTATTCTCACTAGAAGGACAGAAATTTAGTGTGTCTGCCAGAGGTGTCTTCCTCCCTCCTTGTACCCCTCAACTGCATTAGTAGCAATATCCTCTTTCCATCCCCAAACCCTTAGATGGTAGGGTATGAAAACACGGGCTAATACAGATGTCACTTGTTGACATGGACAAAATTACAATACACAACCAAAAGCAGTCAGGGGCTACATGAAATGAATACAGGATGAATGCGTGTCTTCTTGCTAGGAAAAAAACCCACTGTTTTCTCCTAAATTGAAAAATAAGTAAGGAAAAAAATTTAATGGCACCTCTACAAAGTCTGTCATCTTCTCCACTCCTCTTCTGTCGTTTTGCACAGTGTTGTAAGAGGTGTAAACACGAGGCTGCTTCATATGCTCAGGCTGGGCAGCAGTGCCGTGCAAAATCAATTTCCAGTTGACAATCCTTCCTTCATTTTGTATTCTTCTGGACTGAAAGACAAGCAGGGCATTAGCATCGGTTCTCAGGACCGTGAGAGAAAACGGGACATTTGACTGTAAAGTAGAGAGAAGTGACTAACATAAATCACAGGGCTTTCAATACCTAAATTTAGAAAATGATTTATAAGCACCAACAGGCTGATATATTAGAAACAGGATATATCAGAAAGTGGGATTTAATAGAGTGGCTTAACTGCTCCAAATATTCACATTTTGAGGCAACATACTTATTAATCAGGTAAGCATCAATGGAATTTTGTCATAACACAGAATGCTAAAAATTACTTCAGTATTATTTTGTGCTATTAGTAGTTGTTCACTAAGCCATTCCTTGGCAAATTCCTCACAAAAGTTACCAGTGGAATAGTAATTTGGAATAACATTCTGCAGCGGTGTACAACAGCAACCTGAAAAACAGCTTGTGGAAGTGAGCAATAAATGCTTTGTCCGTTAGTTCTGGCAGCAGCATCTAAACAGTAGGAAGTGGAAGAGACAAGGACCGAGAACACTGAAACTTAATTTTACCAAAGCAGCTTTCAGAATTACTCCCCAGTCATTTGGTGACTGAAGACAGCTGCTGAAACTCTCCTTTTCTGAGAGAAGTCTCTACCCAAGTTTACATACACAGCTTACACAATGACAAAATTCTGAGTAACTCTGCACAGGAATCTGTGACTTCAGTCGGGGTCATTGATGTGAAAACTTATTGCAGGAGTCACAAAACCCCACAAGCTGAGGGAAGAGCGCGCTGCCTCTTGAAGGATAAATACCTTGGTTTATTTTAAGTTTCAGGAACCTCTCACTTGAAAATGGAAGATGAGAGGTAATTACAAACAGGAAATACTCTTCTTAGCTTCATTCCAAAAAATGCATTATATTAATTACACAGAGCAGGATATCTGTAACCATGGGGTTATCTATAAGCCTGAAGTATTAACACTATACTGTTGATAACAATATTTACTCCTACTGCCTTGTCCATCTGCTGCTTAGTGCTTGGCATTATCCTCCTGTTTACAGTTTCAGGCCACTAGGGGTGGGAGGGTCAGTGTCTGATAGGAAGCATCCAGTTTCTGGCAGGATCTGACCCCTAATGACCAGCTGATTAACAGACAACATCAATGAAATTCTCCAGAGATGAGTGTGCCTGATCGCGCCCTGTTGGAAGAGAATGATTTCCCAGTTGCCTGTCAAGCAGCTTTATTCTGCCTCGCTGTTGTAATCCATATCCCCAGGTGGTTCTAGTAAACTTATTTACTTCTTATCTGAAGATTTCTTGGCTTTAATCCTTAAGTGTTGTCCAGAAGTAATTACTCTTAAGAAAGCAGTTAGGGAAAGGTAGACAACAGAACAGCGCTCTGAGGGCACCAGAAATTCATTAATTCAAAAGATTTTGCATGCACCAAGAGAAAACTAGTTCTGCCCTCTGTTCTTTTCTACAGAAAAACCTAATTTGCAGTTAATCATATGTTAATTCGGTTACGTATTTCACTCTGTGAATCACCAAAAATTACACCAGTGATTTATTTCAGTGACGTATAACGTGTGAAAAACATAGGCATGAAATTTTTTTGACAGGTCCACGCCAGTGAAATGAGGATGGCCCTTTGCATTTATGTAAAGAACAAGAAAATCTGATGCTATCTTTAATCAGATGGTTATCTAGTGTAAATAAACTCTCGATGTCACTTGCTTAATGAGGAGACTGACCATTCAACATGCTCGGTAGCGGTCAGTGATCATTTTATACATGATCTCACGTAGCTCGTTAACACACAGACGTACTTACCACATCGGTAATTCTCAGAACCCAGGTGCCCGTTGGATTTTCTCCCCACGTGTGAACAGACATGAAGTCCCAGTTCTTAAAGCCATTGGGAGACTTGTCCCTCTCTCTCTCAGCCAGTAAGACGGTGCTGGTCCCTGTGTTAGTGCGAGATCAACAGCAGTCACCTTTCATACACGCCCAGTTTTACACTTGCACAGTATCTAGTGCACAGGAAAGCTGGGAAATATGCTACTTAGAGTGTAAATATTCAGGCTTATGGGAAACATGCTATTTGTGGTCAGTGGTTACTTTAATTATTTTCACAGCAGTATTTAAGAGCGTAAAAACAGCAGGTGCCACTAAAAAAGTACATCTTTCTTAGTGTTCAGTGCCTAGCACACAAAAAAAGCGGTGGATGCACATAAAGAAGGGTAAGAAAGAGGTCAGACACAGCCATTATTTCCCACCGATGAACAGTTCAGAAAACTTCTGAGGTGGAAGTCCTGGAGCCAAACCAGCTCACGTGTTGTGAAACCACAACTTTACCCTGAATTCATCACCACTGTATTTTTATTTTGGCGGGTGGATGTAAATTGTTAGAACCCACAACTCCAACAGGGTGAACAACATTTGCATGGCTGTTATTGCTACAAAAAATGCTGCAGTTCACAAGGTATTTCTGCAGCAGAAGAGATTCTGCCGCACAGTAGGAAATTTGCTGTGCCTGTTTGCATATAAGGAGTGAGCAAGGGAGCTATATTTACGTAACAAGGAGCAGAGAAGCCCCAGGGAGCCTGATCACAAGCTATAAACATATTTAAAGGTAACACCATAAATATAGAAAGGGAATGACATATATCTGGTAGTACTGTTTTGCAGAAAAGTGGAAAAACAGCAAGAACTGAGGGGGAAAAAATCCAGTTTAACTGAGATAGCAACATGATACAACTGTGGAGGCAGCAACACTTGGCTATTGCTAAACCCACAGATTAATTCAAAGATGAAGAACATATTACTGCTGTCAAGCTTTCCAAAAAGGGTGTTTTTCTAAGATGAAGCCATGCTTCCTATGTATTAGCAGTAGCAACAGTGTCTTGGGAGGCAAATACCTCTCTCACACGACAGAAGGTAAACTCAGAAAAGGTTAGGCCTAAAAGAACCCCAGAGAAGGAAGGGTCTAGAAATACACTGTACATAGAGTATCTTTACCCTGTTCTCTAGTGAGGTCCTGCAACAATGATATGAAGATGGCTTGCCATATTCTAGCACATGTAGTTTATATATATGTGTGTGTGAGTATCTCATCTGCTATCACATATATATAGTATCTCTGCCTAACAGACACTATGCTTTTAAATACACTGATGGGGAGACACAATCACATGAAACCTAGGGAGGCAGACACCCTGTTTTCCATTAGTTTGTTAAATCACAGCAAGGCTGATAAGGCACTATTGAACTGCAATTTGCTGTCTGCCAGGATCTCTCCGTTTTTATACGTACCCTTGCCAGAACAAAAATTTATTGGAAACAGCTCCTTCGTTTTCCCAAGTATGGTTTTCAAACCTCCTCTCACAAAAATCACCCAGCACACAGCAGGGCTGGAAAGGGGTTCCAGAGAACCAGTTCTGTGGTTCCCCAGGACGCTTTGTCCTTACACTCACCTGGCTGGAGGGGACTGGGTTTGTCTGACCATGTATTTAGCTCTTTTTAACCCACTGGAGAACACAGAGGTGGTGCATTTCAATGAAGTAAGTGTCACACGCTACAGGAACACAAAGAGAGTGTGTCTCTGCCTCCCGTACCTGACGGAGACACCAGAGTGACGTGAAGATCACCTCTGCGGGAGTACTCAATCGTTGCCTCGAGCTGCACGTGCTCCAGAGACGTGATGGCATTTTCTTGGCCCTCGCAGGCTTTTGTGGGAATTTCAATGATGACTTCCTCGTTTGCTCTTAATAATCTGGTGAAATTACAGTAATTCTTCGATTACTCACAGAAACTTCTGGTCCTGGGTCATTATGTGAAGTGCAGATGGGCAGACTTAGCCCCCGTTTCAGAACAATGAGAAAGGAAGAAGTAAAGACAAATTCTGCATTTGTTATTTTTTTTTAATGCTGCCACGGTAAAAACCATGGCAAGTTCTGGAAGCACAGACAATATTGAAGTGTACCAAGTGATAAAAACTGCGTGGGACAGACTTGTGCAACACAACCTGGAATCAAGTTTGATGACCAAGGGTTTCTGGCAACACTTTTTGACCCATAGAGACTACAAAACACACAGTCTTTGCTGTCAGCTACATCATGGGACTTGATCACTCTTACACTCAGTTCTCTCGTTCAAATATCCAGAAGAGCTGCTGTCTTGGAGTTAAAATATAGCAGCAGTACAGGGGTTTTAACCCTGTATTCAATGCCATCTCGAGAAAAAGAAAAGCCTACATCCCCTGCATATTCTCTATACAGCGAGCTGCTGTAGGTGGCTTTGTCCTCACAATTTCCACTACTTCTAATGACAATGGGGTATCTAAATCTCCGCCTAAATAATTCTAAACTCAGGATCTTGCCATCTTTGTTTTCATAATTTAACATAGAGGACTGCAATAAAAATACATAAACAGCAAAACTACACACATCAATGCTGGAACAGCACTCTGTAGAAAGAGGAGAGCTGATAAAAGCAAACTGATAGTAAAAGAACATAAATAATCACACTACCAAGCAGTGACACTCCAAAACACTGTAACATGATTTTGTTGTGCACTCACACACTGTAATTTTGATCTTTGAAATAGCTGTATTTTTTTCTAGACAGAAAACTCCGTAAGTTAACAAGTAGAGACAAAATGGTCTAGATTCCTTATTGATTAACCAGCTTTGTGACTAATTATAACTGACCTGTATGTTGAGCTCAGTTTAGGCTCGCATACTGGGGTGAATGTGGCTGCTGAGTCTTTTCAGTGAGCCTCTGAGACACTCGTGTTTCGTAAGAGAGGTGTTACAGATGTGACTAAAGCTCAATATATCACCTTGATTTCAAAATATACTATGCCTGTCACGGGAGAAGAATTGCTAAGACCAACCACACATGGTTTTTTTAAAAAAAAAATCCCTGGGAGACTTTGGTATCTTTTTATTCATCTTCTGATAGTGGTCTAAACATTTGTTTCTGTTCTGATTGCGTTCAGTCTCACAGCACCATCCATCCATACACTGGCCACACAAGCAGATATAATAATCTTATTCTTTGCTAAGGCTTCATGCTAGCAATTTCCATCAGTCTTACACTAAAAAAAGGAAGCAAACCAATGCTTCTTGTCTGCCCCCGAGGAATACAGCACGGCAAAACCAAATGAATCAAGAGAAATCTCTGAGTCTGCTTTGGAGCAATCCCTGCAGAATATCATCCTCCAGGGTCTACACAAACCTAGTTACTGCTAATGCAAGTCCTTACCTTGGTTCAAAGCTTCTGTCTTTGACAATACACTCCCTCTTTTCTGGCACACCTTTCCATCTTTTGGGATCAGCTAAATCCACCAGCGCGTTGGCATTGAGTAGTCCAAACCCAAACCGGCTGTTGACCATCAGACCCGCTCCGTTCTTTTTCCACCCTGGATTTCCAGCCAGTGGATCGTACTCTGCGGTCCACACCACCAAGTGCTGCATATCCCTCCAGGTTAGATTTGGGCTGTCGAGAAAACGGCCTGGTTAATTGTTTCAGCTTTTGTCTCTGTTACTAGTCTGCACCAGAGCGTGTTTTAACGTATATGGCACCCCATTATTTTAGCATATAGAGCATGTCACATGTGTGCCCTCACAGTGCTTCTCCAGACAGACAAGATTTCCGTGTGAAAGAAGAGCAGGTACCTAGCAAGATCAGAGTCCAATGCTTCAAAACTTTTTCAGGCATTTAACTAGCAAAATTAGTATTTCCCACCAGTCTTTATGTGAGCTGGACTGGAAGACTCACTGGGTGTTTGCTTCCATATGTGATTAACTCTGTCTTGGCTTACATCATCAAAGGAGTACGCAATGAAACGTGGAGCTGAACCTGCAGCATTCAAGTACTAAGCCTACACCCTAGTGCCCGAACTGTTTTCTGTGGAAAAAAAGCTCCTTTTTACCCTAAGTCATTACCAGTCCTGCAGGATCTGAACCTGCCTGCTCCCTGCCGGCTCCCACAGCCAGGTCTGGGTTCCTTCCACTTCAGTCTCATCGCCGGCAGAAAAGATTTTGTAAATTGACTCAATGCTTCATTTAAACTCCTGCAACCTATTGTTTTCAAATGACGTTCTCTGACACACGTGCAGCCTGGATGCTTTTAAGTGCAGTTGACCAGAACTCAGTAAAACAATGCATGAAATGGACTGGAATGCAATTCCACGGTCATCGTGTTTTACTTAGGTTGGTTCTGCTTTGGCGGGAAGGTGCTGAGGCCAGTGGCTGCTTGTTTCTGTCACCAGGCTGAGCACCCCTGACCGACAGAAAGCGGGGCTGCAGTGTGAGACAGTGCTGCTTTCAGACAGAAATTTCGGGGAAGATGGGGTGGGGGGGTTGCTGAGAGAGAGAGAGAGGAGTTTCAGAGGTAATTATTAATTACATGATGTCTTACTTTGCTTCCAGCGCTAGGGCAAAAATTCCCGCTGCCAGCGGTGCAGACGCAGAGGTCCCAGTGTGAGTCTCTGTACATTCGTTGTGAAGATCAGCACTGGTCTGCCAGAAAACAAAAAAAAATGGAAAAAAACCCCACAGATTGCATGAACAAACAGTTGTAAATACAGTCATATCCACACTCACAAATATAGCCACGTACCCTTTGTTTAGTGCGTATTAATACATTTCTCACCAGCACAAAAAGTGATGGATGTTTAAATCCGCTCATATTTCAATCCACTCTTTTTATTTCAACTATAATTTTTGTATCAAAACGCTTTGTGTTGGAACAAAATACTCCCACACCGAATATCTTACTTTATTCTAAGGTTTCACAATAAGTGTTTCAAGCTTAGTGGTGAATCATAAAAACAGATCATTGTGTTGGGCCTAGAACATTTAAAATTACTGCCTGCTAGAAAATTACTCATAGGATTAGTG
>VXBJ01000742.1:25808-45998 GCA_013400055.1 Nycticryphes semicollaris | reverse complement strand
TTTTTTATATTGTATATTATTATTTATGCAGTTTATTTTAAAATTAGCATCCACCGGTGCTGAACAGAAATTACAGGTACTTCAACACTATTTTTATGGCTGCAATTTTCCTTCAGTAGGAGTTATTTCTTGCGCAGTTAATGAGGGCGCACAGACTGCTGGCTGAGCACCTTTCTCAGGTTCGGAAGCGCTTTTGTCGCTGCCTTAGGCGGGAACTCGGGGGCTGACAATCTTACAAAAGCTCATGGCACGGCAGACACCAGGCACTGACTCACACGGAGCAGTAACTGCACAGGCTCTTTTGCCTTTTACTCTAAATTCTGCCCCTTCTGAAGAGCGGGACCGTATCAGTCTCCAGGCAGAGACTCTCCGTGGCACACACAGGTCAGACAGAGCCAAGCGTGCTGGTTTCACCCACACCGTGACTGTGTTCAGCCACCG
The DNA here is from genome assembly GCA_013400055.1 of Nycticryphes semicollaris. Taxonomy (NCBI): domain Eukaryota; kingdom Metazoa; phylum Chordata; class Aves; order Charadriiformes; family Rostratulidae; genus Nycticryphes; species Nycticryphes semicollaris. Next base: position 45,557 of record VXBJ01000742.1, on the reverse strand, counting down.
CTTCACGGGAGAAGGTGTTCCAGGAACACAATCACCTCCTGGATTACAAACCCCTCAGCATTTCAAGGCAAAAGCACTCAGCACATCACACATAGTGTAAAGCAGGCACTCAAAACCAAGCCTCTAAGAGCTCTGAACTTGTTATTTGCATATATAACACATTTCTACGTTTGTTCTGAATCTGGTAAAAACAACCTACAATTCTTTGGTCAGTATAATCCCCACTGCTGTATGCTGTGGCCAGAGTTGAAGAGCACTTCTCTGCATACCAGGGAGAAAGGCCTTGCTGCGAAGCACTGCTAATGGAGATAGTGTAGATACTATCGGTGTAACCGTCACAGTCACAGTTGTCACCCTGACGGCCTCCGTTCCCAGAAGCCCACACGAAAATGGAGCCTTTCCCATTCCGGCCCTGGAGAAAATGGAAATGAGTGGTTATCACAGGGATTCCAGTCTCTGCAATACATTCTGAACAATTGCCCTCCCCATAACAGACTAACATATCTGACATTTTTCAGGTAGAACAGGACAATTTTCCATAAGCCCTTCAGAAGACAGAGGCAGAAAGAAACCAGATACTTGATGTATCCTCCTTCACACCCTACAGTTCACCTCCCAGTGGGACTGGTCTAAGTTCAGTGCTCCAGGTACAGCAACTTTCCTCAGAATAGGCTTCTAAGTGATGAACGGAGTCTGTGTTCAACAGGTAAGTTTTCCCACAGGCTGATGTTTTCGTCCTGAGCAGTTCTAGGAAAAATGCCATTTTTTATAAAGAAATGCCACGTTTATCAGCGTTTGTTTCACTTGTCTTTCCTGTAATCACAGAGGTACAGGTAAGTAGTATGAATGATGTACATGACATGACTTTTTCACCAATTCATTATTTGTAATGATGCCTGTCATGACTGTCATTCACTTGCTGAAACGTGGTGAATCATCAAGCACATCTGACTGAAAACTCTCCCTTCTCTGGCTGATCTGTGGGCCAGCACCACCAGCCCCCAGACACGAGCACGTTCATTCCCTGATGTGGTCTCCAGTGTCTCATGAGGGAGCAGCAGCCTCTGACTGACGCTGACAGCATGTGAACCACCACAGATACCACAGAGGAGGCACCTATCACCACTTCCTTCATAGGAAAAAAATCTGGGGTTTGGGAAGAGCAAAAGTTTGTATGTTATTTGCTATTAACATGTGTACTTTCTGTGCAAACAGCAGCTGAAATACAGATTTTCATTATCTTACTCAGATGAGATTTGAAGTTAGTCAAGTGCTTAGCAAGTGCTAAGACATTTGCAGCACTTAAAACATTAAAAATAAAGAAAAGTAAGCTGGACTCCTTGTGATACATCTGCTGAAAGGGGAAGGACAATCCAGTGACAGAAAATGAGACAGTAACCTCCTTTGAGAATCAAAGCTACAGTCCAGAAAAACACTGGCCTATGCTAAGAGCTGCTTTGGTTTCACTCTGAGTGCTACTGATACCTCTCGGGTGCTTAATGCTCAGCATATGCTTAAGTGATTGACCAGGCCAGCAACGAAGGTGCCCAGGATGAGAGTCACTGGCAAGCCCAACTCTGTCTGACTTCAGGCAGAATGGAGACAAACCAGACCCTTGCAAGAAGCAGCCTGACAAATTAATGAGCAAATTAGCTCCCCTTAAAAAAATAAAACTATTTGTCAAAAAATATACACCCTTTACCAAATAACCTGATTTTTCACAGTAAGACCACTGAGCTTCGGTTCCCTAATTACTGCATTTAATTTTCCCCTCTTCTCTAGCTGCCTGCCTAGGGGCTTAGATCCCTGTTTATTACCAGTCCACTCCTCTCAGTCTCTGTTCTTCCCTCAGTGCGTTTGTTAGCTGCCAGCCTCATCTGTCGCCTTCTCTCCTTCTGTCTGCTACTGTTAACTGCCCTTCTGCCAAAATCCTCATTCTCTTCGCTTCTATCCTTCGAGCTTTCCTCCATTCCTCTGCTCTCCTGCATTCACTCTTCCTCACTGCATTAGTACCTGTCCATTTTTAGATGTCTTTCCACCTCTCTGGCAAAAGCAAGGGGGTTTTATCAATACAACCCCAACAGCTCTCAGTTTGGAGCCTACTTACCCTCCAACCAGATCTAATGGGGATAACAGAAAAAACAAACTGTAAAAACATTGTTTCCAATACTGTTCATCATGCATTTTTACTATCTTCATTTTAATTGGATCAGGATTGGCATCAATTTACAAGCTAATGCAATTAACATAATACAAGCCCATCCACAGGGTGATAAAACGCATCACTATTTCACACAGCAAAATATTCACAAAGCAGAAATTTTGTATTAAATTTCATAGGCTTTCAGAGCAGAAATCCAATTACTGTTCAGTGCAAAACAAGCAGCAGAGGAAGGGTGGGGGCAGGGCGAGACAAAGGCAGCAAAAGTAAGGATGGAAAAAGAAAGCTTATCTGTGGAGAAGGGCGGCTTAAAATCAGCTCAGAAAGCCCTGACGGTGTCTTTTAAAAAGTCCTGCTCTGGCTGGTAGTTTCTCTGACCTCTGCTGTTCCAGTCTTTCTCCCCCTTTTCAAGTATGTTTGAGGAAAGAGCGCACAAACCTCTTCCATTTCTTCCCTGATATCAACCATTTTAGAGTCCTGTTCTCTGCCACATTTCACGGTATCTTTCTGTTAAGTGTCCTACCTGCTTTATCCCATACTCAAAAGCCTTCTGTGCCAGCCTCCCGGGTCCCTCCACGGTTTTACCATCATCGTTCGGGCCCCAGCTCGCGCTGTAAATATCCACGTGTTCCGGATTGAAACCGATGGAACTGGCCTCAATGGCATCGGTGACTATGCCATCCAGCATACGTATACCTTAACAGAAAAAAAAAAAACCCAATCAGACTGGATTCACTTTCTCTTCCCTCATTGCTTTTGTTAACTGTTTGTGAAGTTTTCAGCAAAATTAATCTGTAACTACTGCCGCCAGAGCCTACTGCTGTTGATGTAAGCACAAAACAGTACTCTTACCCTTTATTTGCAGAGCTCAGTGCTCTCTACAAACAGTAAAAAAATGAACAGAACAAAAACACAGCTCTTAAAACCTTGGTTGGCTCTTACTTAATTCCTTTTCTCTTTCTGCAGAGAGCCAAGAAGAGGATGGTTTGCTTACTGTTCCTGCCTTTTCTTACTGCATGGAGCTCTTTCTTCCCCTCTGTTAAATCTGTTTAATCGAAGACTTCTCAAACTGCTAGCATGTCCCTAAAATTAAACAGGTTTTATCAACATTGCTTTTCTGCTTAGGAGTCCTAAGAGTTTTAGTTCAAAGCTGTAGATCTGAATGTTGTGACTAAAATGCTTTGTCCTCGCAGTCATTAAGGTTTTGCTGTCTTTGTGGTGCTGCTTTTTCACCAGCCCCTCAGTCTTCACCACAAAAAAAAAAATATCCTCACTGCTGCTTTACTGCCACATTTTTTCTACCGCAAGCAATCCGAGGATGCTAGATGTATCTAGCCATTAACATTTTATTAGGAACCAATACGTGATTCTAATCTTCTTCAGAGCAAGCCTGATCTCAGTGGTACTTAAAATGCAGCGGTTCATCTGGGCTGGATCTCCCCTTCTGCCAATCCCCGTCTCTGCAGTAGGATTTCCACCAACGTCCAGTGCTGGAGGAGGGTGGAAATAGCAGAAGCCTGGCAAAATTCCCACCCTGGCACTGCTCTCCCAGCAACAGCAGCAATACAAGAGCCTCAGCAGCCAGGATTCAGCCCCTGCTTTCAAGCAATAAAAATGTCTGGGTTGTCTTGAACTTGGCAAGTTAGTACCGCAGCAGCTGCACCGTCACCGGCAGTCGGTGAATTATGAGTACTCATTTTCTAGTATTTTTTCCACAAAATGGGGATTTATTTTTTTTTCCCCAAACCGCAGCAGGTAAAATGTGGTTGTTCTATTAAAATAAAAATAACACCCACCTGCAACAAAACAACAGAACACCCCCCCTCAGCCTCGCCATTGGAGCTCAGTGTCTTGTTCTTTTTCAGTACTATCAAGCAGGAAAAGAAAGAACTACAAGCATAATTCTTTCCCCAAACAGCTGGCTTCTAAGACTCGTAATACCTCCGAGATACAGCTCTGCTTTATTATTTCACCCTAATTAGTGGCAAAGACAGACAAAGGAGTTAATCCGCTCAACCACTGCTCCCCCACTATCACTCACAGAGCTGGGAAAAGAATCAAAGGTATACCCTGTGCCTCAGGTACTCTAAAAACACCACGTAACCCTAGAGAGGCTTAAGCTCGTAATATTTTGAATACTCATTTTCCAGCTGGCTCAGAACCGCGAGATTCTCTCATACCAGGGCGCTGTGAGGAAAGATCTGCCTGTGTGGCAATGACTCCGGGTGCTGGCTTGGCACACTTAATGAGATACTGGGAATGCGGGGAGTAGGGTACAGACATTTCCCACAGAAGAAGACAAAGCCAACTCTGCAGATAAATCATGTCACAGGGAGGAAAACAAGGACGCTGACAATACACCGATGAAAAGTGTTCAAGGGAAAAAAAAAGGAGAAAAAAGAAGAGAAGAAAAAAGAAAAAAAAAAGAAAAAAGAAGAAAAAAGAAGAAAAACCAAAAAAAAGAAGAAAAAAGAAAAAAAGAAGAAAAAAGAAAAAAAAAGAAAAAGGAAGAAAAAAGAAAAAAGTAAAAAAAGAAAAAGAAAAGAAAAAAGAAAAAGAAAAAAAAAAGGGAAAATAAAAAAACCCAAGCAACACACCCAAACAACACCCTCTCCATAAAACCCCAATCCAACCCACCCCGCTGCCTTGTCTTTGTGATGTCCAAAAATCCTGCCTGTTTGAAGTCAGCTCTGGGATTTGATGGCTGCAGTGACATTTCCCCAAGCAGGCTCCCTTTGCACAACACCCCCCTGCTCTCGCACGCGCTCGCTCCCAGCATCGGCCCCACAAGGATCCAAAGGTCGAATCCCAAGGTAATTTCAGACACACACGTGTATCTGCCTGGCAGGAGGATAATTTTAGCCACACTCCACTGTGTGGGAACTCTCAGTCCTGTTCTTGGTAAAATGGAGCTTCTTAATCATTTGATTTCCATGGCAGCACCGGGGAAGTATCGCAGCGTGNATTCCTCCCAGAGAATGCAGAGCCAGAGGTGGGTGTTAAAGGCGTCCCCCTGAAGGCTGGCACTGAGAAGTGTTCTTCACGCAGCGCACAGAGAAGCTGTCAGGACTCTCAGCCCCGAAGGCCTGCGAGGGCTAAGCGCCGTTTCAGAACAGGGCCAGGCACTGACAGCGACGGGTGAGAAGGCTCCGCGTTACCAAAGCCGGGATTTTCACGGGAAATAAAGAATTCTGAGCAGAATGTGTTGTTGTGCCTCTCTGGGCAAAGTTAAACCAGCCTGCCAGGCTGAAGGTTAGAGAACAAGGTGTTGCAGGTTTTCTCTCACTAAAGCAGCTCTGGATGACTATCCGAGCGGAGGCACTGGCTGGGGACCATCGGATTGACCCAGTCTGGCAACAGCTCCAAGCAAACAGCCACTTAAAGAAGTCACCCTGAACTAATGTCAAGCACAAGTGTGTAATGCATCATTTCACGGGCTTGGGGGAGAAAAAAAAAAAAGGAGAAAAAAAAAAGCCTGTGAAGAAATGAATCCCTGTATAGCTCAGAACATCAAAAAAACCTTCTCATGTTTAGCCACTCCGAATTCTTCTGAACCATTTCAAGACTTCTCCTACCTTCCACTCCTCTTTGAACAGATTTTTGCTATGTTTCCATCTCAGCTGGCCATAAATAACAGCCTACAATTTCTCCCAACTTTTCTATTCTTTCTTCCCCCCCCAACCCAGGTACAAGCAGCCCTCTGGGTAATCTGGGCTGCTCTTCCTTCTGTTATTGTCCTCTTCTAGACAAATCACCCCGCACAGATCTGTAGTTCCCATTTGCAAATGAACACAGAGAATATGCAAATAACTGTGGAAGAGCCTTCTCTGTTAAAACACGGGCCCAGCAGGAGCTCAGCAGCTCTGCAGCTTCATCCATTTTGCCCTGCTTTGAAAATTTGGCGTCTTCCTCTCATGAGTGAGGTATTTTATTTAAACAGAGCATGACAGCACAATGCATGACGGCACAGGCAGACGGCAGAGCTGACATCTGTGACAGCTCAGCGGAGTAAATGGGAACCTACAAACACCAGGCTGAAATGGGGGGAGCGGCAGTTACGGGTGTCGATTGCCACTCATCGTCCCTTTGTTTAAAGGGAAAAGAGAGGAGTAATGGAAAAACTAGGACTCTACAAGGATGTTCCTCTGAGGTAAATAACCATTTGCAACCGATACCTTGACTATGACTATTTCATAAACCTCTAATGGATTAAAATTTTAGCCACTGCTTCAAAAAAAAAAAGAACAATGGCAGCAATGATTGACAGGCATCCAAGACCTTAGTTATTTTCAAAATGAACTTATGATGATAGTGGAGAAATAAGCTGTTGAAACAAAAACCACAGGCGCTCGAGTGTCTTGACTGACATGACCTTTGGAACATAATTGTGTAGATGGAAACAACATGCTGCAAGCAAGGGAGGGTATAAATCTATATATTCTTACTGTCACTCACTCTTCCCAGGCCCTCTCTTCCCCCCATGCCACCTCCTTCCAATATTATAATTATAATTCATTATAAGAAGTGAGTCCATCACTCCTTAAAAGACAGTCTTTTCTCTGGGTGCATTATAGGTTGTTGCTATTGTTGTTGTTATTATCATCACAGATTCATAGAATTGTCTAGGCTGGAAGGGACTTTTTGGATCATCTAGTCCAGCCATCAACTACCTAATAAAAAACAACCACCCATCACTAACCCATGTCTCTCAGCACTGTGTCAATCCATCTTTTGAATCCAGGAATGGTGCCTCAACCCCTTCCCTGGGCAGCCCAGTCCAAGGCTTAAGAACCCTTTCCATGTAAAAACTGTTCCTAATATCCAATCTGAACCTCCCCTGCTGCAATTTGAGGCTGTTTCCTCTTGTTCTATCGCCTGTCACTTGGAAGAAGAGCCCGACCCCCATCTCGGCTACACCCTCCTTTCAGGGAGCTGTAGAGAGTGAGTAGAGAGTGAGAAGGTCTCCCCTCAGCCTCCTCTTCTCCAGGCTGAACACCCCCAGCTCCCTCCCCAGCTCCATTGCCCTCCTCTGTACCCACTCCAGCACCTCAATGTCTTTTTTGTGATAATGGGCCCAAAACCGTACACAGCACTTCAGTGGGGCTAAAGTGGGGCTTCACCAGTGCCCAGTACACGGGGAAGATTGCCTGCTGAGTCCTACTCACCACGCTGCTCCTGACCCAGGCCAGGATGCTGGTGGCCTTCTTGGCCACCTGGGCACACTGCTGGCTCATGTTCAGCCCACAGTCCACCAACACCCCCAGGTCCTTTTCCTTGGGGCAGCTCCAGCCGCTCTGCCCCCGGCCTGTAGCGCTGCTTGGGGGTGGTGTGACCCAAGGGCAGGACCCGGCACTTGGCCTTGTTGAACCTCATCCCACTGGCCTTGGCACATCCATCCATCCTGTCCAGATCCCTCCCCAAAGCCTTTCTACCCTCCAGCAGGTCAACACTCCCACACAACCTGCTGTCATCTGCAAACTTACTGAGGGTGCACTTAATCCCCTCATCCAGATCATTGATATTCAAGAGAAGATCATCAACACCCCCTAGAGTGTTGCTGTTCTTATATATTCTACCTATACTCAACCAATAAACCAAATTCCAGAGAGTGTGCTGACATTCAAGAACAGCTGTGATGCACGTGTAACACTCTCCACTATGGCTGGGTAAGACTTTGTAGCCTAATGCTGCAAGATCAATGCTTTCTGAGTAGGACCAATCATTCGAATTTCAGATTAATGGTAGCTGAAAACCCTCAGAATTTCGCAGCATCTGGCTGGTTCCCATTCATACCAGGCACCTAATTATCTCCATTTTCTTACCTCCAACTTTGGAGTTGTAGGCTACTCCAACGCCACATTTTCTGTTGTTGGCTTGCATGGCAATCTCTCCTGCACACCGCGTCCCATGCCTGAATAAACACAGAAAGTATGAACCACTTCTCGTAACTTCTTTGTGTGATGTACACAAAGACTCATCAATAACTTTCTTGATTTGGTGAAAGTCATCCTTTAAAGGAACACAATGCAGCTATTGAACAGATTTTGGGCTGTACCTACATGGTACACAAAATGTTTCTCTTAGGCTTCAATCACCATAATTTTACCTACTTAATGATCAAAGGTTCGTTGTGATGAAGTGATAAATACCTAATGTAAGTCACACTGAAGTCCTTAGACCTATTTGATACCAGTATTTTAGTACAGTGCAAAACTAGCATAAAATTATGGGGCTAAGATGCTGGTAAACATCCTCAGACAGAAATATGATACAAGCCTTTTTTAATCACACATTTAAATACTGGTTTTGTTTTTTAATGACCACATTTATTTAGGATTTCAGAAAGCTAGCCTTTAAAGTACTTTCACTGTTACTAAATTTTTCTTGTAACCAAATATTACCTATGCCATTATTTTTTGCCATAGGTGATTCTTATTCCACAATGCAGAACACCTTCATTACAAGTGTAATTGTACAAGAGTTGTATTATTTAATACTACAGATTGTTATTCAATGAAGTGGTCAAATGCTTCTGGGCTCAATTCCATTTACTTATTAATAAGGATTAGAGGTAATACAGGTAGATTTAAGAGAGGATGTCATCAGAACAAGAGGATAATGGCTTCCTGCTCTTAAACAACATTGTAACAAAGTAGAAATGTCATTTTTCAAATGTCTCATTCATGGGACATTTATCCTTTGATTGATTGGGTTTTTCCCCATACACTGATTTATGCTGCGGGTGATATTGTATTGTTTGGTAGACAATAAGGGACAGTTTTTTACTGTACCTTTATTGAGTAGTGGCATCCTTATTGGTTTAAAAAATTGACTTCTTCTGTATACCAGCTTTCAAAGAGGTACATTCTTTTCTCTTTCTGATGTACATAATCCTCCCCTGAACTGTCATGGATACACCTAGGTGTGACAGACCCATCAAGATGTTTCAAAGAGGTAGCTCTAGAGAGGGCATCTGAGAAGATTCCGCAGGTCCACTGGGTGAACTGGCTGGTTGTCTCGCGTTCAAGACTTTTGAGACTTCCTAAATTATTACCTTGAGAACATTTAGGGCAAATCTGATCTAAATAAAGCTTCCATATGCCTCAGGAGAGACATAAAGGTTTTCCCAGGAGTAATTGCAACCTCCTCCAGCATCTGACAGCGTGACACAGCCACACAAGAGGAGGTCAGAAGCACGACCTCACCCGAGACTGCCTGCCCTCAGCTAGAAGCTATTCTACTGTCCAAGTGGTACTGCCAAAACTGGAAAACAGCATCCTGAGCTACAAAGGCTGACCTGAAGGGAGGGGTCTCTTAGAGGTAGGTTCCTCTAAGATGCAGTTTCTTCCACAGCCCTTCGTAGGAGACACTCTTTTAAAATTTCCAGTGCAAAGCAGTCAAAATCTGCATTGGGAGGTATCATTCCAGAAATGCACCTGGTGACAGGGACAGACTGCTCCCTTCAGTTTACAGTACCTTACATATACAAAGATATGAAGAAATTCAGGACATTATGGGGAGATTCACAATTATGAAGCTCTCCATCTGGGAATTTAATTTTCTCAGTTTCCAGTTTTTAAGCCATCATTATGTGCAAATCTTTGTCCAGACTGCAACACGGGAGGTTCCTTACTAACATCAAGAAACTCTCTTTTATTGTGAAGGTGACCTACACTGGAACTCATAGGTTGCCCAAGGAGGCTGTGGAGTCTGCCTCCTTGGAAGTATTCTAAATCATCTGGATGTGGTCCTGGGCAACTGGCTCTAGTCTTCTTGCTTGAGCAGAAGGTCAGTCCAGACAACGCTCAAGGGCCCCTTCCAAGCCCAACCATCCTGTGATTCTGCTATTCAAATATTTCCTTGTATTATATAATGGTCATAAGGGAAACACATGGATATTTCTGCATTTGCATGTTCTGTCACAGAAATTAATCAGGTACTGAATTGTTCCCTTCACACAACTGGGAAGCTACTCACTTGTTTTCGTTTGTTGGGTCATATCTAGGAAAGGGATCATGATCATTGTCATTGAAATCATAACTTGCCTGTGGATCCTACATTTAAAAACAAAAAAAACCAAAAAACAAAAAACAAAACAAAGCAAAACAAAACCAGAATTAATTTGGACAACTCGAAAATGCATTTGAAAATGTGTAACAAAATGAGTTCTGGAGTTTGTATCTATTTATTTGGTGTGGCTCATGTTGACAGCAATCAAGCTGATAGAATATGATGGGCATTAACAATTCCATAAATTTTTCACAGAGCTTTAATAATTCAGCATTAAACCACGGTATACAAACATGCCTCGGAACTAAATCCACTNGAAGGGAGGGGTCTCTTAGAGGTAGGTTCCTCTAAGATGCAGTTTCTTCCACAGCCCTTCGTAGGAGACACTCTTTTAAAATTTCCAGTGCAAAGCAGTCAAAATCTGCATTGGGAGGTATCATTCCAGAAATGCACCTGGTGACAGGGACAGACTGCTCCCTTCAGTTTACAGTACCTTACATATACAAAGATATGAAGAAATTCAGGACATTATGGGGAGATTCACAATTATGAAGCTCTCCATCTGGGAATTTAATTTTCTCAGTTTCCAGTTTTTAAGCCATCATTATGTGCAAATCTTTGTCCAGACTGCAACACGGGAGGTTCCTTACTAACATCAAGAAACTCTCTTTTATTGTGAAGGTGACCTACACTGGAACTCATAGGTTGCCCAAGGAGGCTGTGGAGTCTGCCTCCTTGGAAGTATTCTAAATCATCTGGATGTGGTCCTGGGCAACTGGCTCTAGTCTTCTTGCTTGAGCAGAAGGTCAGTCCAGACAACGCTCAAGGGCCCCTTCCAAGCCCAACCATCCTGTGATTCTGCTATTCAAATATTTCCTTGTATTATATAATGGTCATAAGGGAAACACATGGATATTTCTGCATTTGCATGTTCTGTCACAGAAATTAATCAGGTACTGAATTGTTCCCTTCACACAACTGGGAAGCTACTCACTTGTTTTCGTTTGTTGGGTCATATCTAGGAAAGGGATCATGATCATTGTCATTGAAATCATAACTTGCCTGTGGATCCTACATTTAAAAACAAAAAAAACCAAAAAACAAAAAACAAAACAAAGCAAAACAAAACCAGAATTAATTTGGACAACTCGAAAATGCATTTGAAAATGTGTAACAAAATGAGTTCTGGAGTTTGTATCTATTTATTTGGTGTGGCTCATGTTGACAGCAATCAAGCTGATAGAATATGATGGGCATTAACAATTCCATAAATTTTTCACAGAGCTTTAATAATTCAGCATTAAACCACGGTATACAAACATGCCTCGGAACTAAATCCACTGAGGGAAAAAAAAAACCCAACAAAACAACAACAAAAAACCCCTGCTAAATAACATTCAGCTTCCTGTGACACAGACCAGGTTCCAAATTATGCCTAAGGCAAATATTTCAGTCTCTGTACTGCAGGAGCTGACTTACAGAACAGGCAGCAAGCTGGAGAAGGGCGCCTATATATCAAATTTAAATGGATTCATTTATTCCATAGCATTCTAGTGCCCAAACTTACATAGTTATTGAAGATGTCAGTGTGGTTCCACTCCAAGCCATCGTCTAGTACTGTAATGACCACGCCCTTGCCCGTAATCCCTTTTTGCCACACAGGAATAACATGGAGATCCAGTTTGGGCAGGGATGGAGTTATTCTTGTATCTTGCTGGGGAGCAGAGAGGAATAACATATGTCAACATTTCTATCCATTTACACTACACAGGTCCAAAGCTGTATTTTAAAGGTGCTCTAAATCATCCCAGCCTGAATTTGTACTTTCCATTCGAATTTTGCAAAGGTGTAACAAAAATCAGTTTTCTTCCAATACTTGCAGCACTGAAAGATTTACCCCCTGGCCTGACAATCCCTGAACACCACCTCTGAGCAAAGAGCATCTGGCAGGTACTGGAGGTGGGCAGCAGGAAGACGGGAATGGCAGGGATGTGCCGATGAACCTTGGAACATCGAGTTAATCATCAGACCTGCCCGTCTTTGTTCCCTTCACTCGATGAGACGCCAAGACGGTACCCACAGCACAGGCAGCTGCCTTGTCTCCACTTACGTTTTCTCCTCTGACGTTCACGTTAGCCAGAGCAACATAATTAATGGATGAAACAATTAAGGTAGTCGTTTGGTTAGGAACAACTGTGCTGAATCACAACTTTCTGTTTACTACCCTCATTACTGTTCCTGCGGTAAATCAGCTGGAAGCATGAATCACCTACCGCCTTCTCTTCCACAGCAAGTTCTCTGAAGAGTAGCTCCTAAATGGGTCGTTTTTCCCCTCTAATACTAAATGTGCAGTGCATATATCTGATTTAGAAAACCTGCTTACAACCCCCATCAAAACATAGATGTTAAAAAAGCATTTTCTTCAGTTTCCCTGAGCAATTACCTTAGCTGATCGCCGGGCTTTCATTTATTTGTTTATGAAGGAATGTTGCATACAAGATGAGGCTTAGAAAAAGAAATTTGTTATGGGAATGACCTTTCTTTCATTCTACGCTTTCTTTTCTCACTGCTGCTCTTCAGGGAATTATTTGAGGTTTCAAGTTTTTTCCCTAGAATCCATCAAATAATAATTTTTGCTGGTGATGTGTGAAGGTATGCTGAATAGAGCTAAAAACTGTTGCCATCAAATCACAATAACAAGGTAATAATAAGTTATTTACTGCAAGGCAAGGAACATATTTTGCAAGAAAATATTTAACACATCCGTGCACCGAATCAAGAAAAAAAAAAATCAATGTGCACTGCAAACAAGGGTAAGTATCATGTTTCTGTTTCTTATGTGGGAAAACTAGAAGGAAAAGAAGCGAAAACCACAGAAAAGTGGGAAAAGGAATCGCGTCTCCTGGAGGGCAAGACATTGCTTTTTTCACAAAACTGCTTTTTTCACAAAACTGCTTTTTTGAACTCTCTGTGTGTTTGTGTATTTGTCCAATACAGACATCTTGGAAATTTCCTGCTTCCTACTGGAAACAGACGAAGAAGCAAACAGATACCCACCTTCAAAGAAAAGCTAAAATTCCTAAAGATAACCATGCTTTATGTTGAAAAGCAGTCTACAGGAATCTTCGTGTAAGTATTTTTTGCTGTACAGTTTATAGTTTATTTTTCCCATCTCAAACACAAGAAAGAGAGGGCAAAGCACTATACACAGCACAACACAGCTTGGTCCATTTTCTGCAGGCTGAACTGCAGAAAGGTACTTCCAGCCACTTGGGCCACATTTGTGCTTGACCTTTCTTCTTCATTTGTTCTATCCACCTTTAATCCCATCCCTATTCTGAGTGAAAGCAACAAAGCCTGGACTGAAGGTACGGCTAGACACACCGTGGAAATACAGATTCTTGAAAGAAACCATATTTAAAAAAAAAAAAAATCAACTATATTTCTGAGGTGTTGCATGCAGACAGAAACTACGGAGCTTCTTTTCCTTAAGGTTTTGAACAAGTGAGCTGTGGAGATGCTCTTCTAGTTAATTCCTAGTCCAGGGGGCTGAAGGTGCTTGTCACATGCACACACACATGCTTTTGTTTTCACCTACAGCGTGCGCCCTGCGCTGCTGATTTTAATAAGGAAATACACGGCCACCTTCAGTCACGGCAAGGGACCCCTTATATGCCAATAGCAAGTATTTTAAAAGTATCACAAAGGCAGTTTTTAACTGTTACACTGCTTTCTCATACCAATCCCCAAGGAGCAGCCTATATTGGCTTTTAGAATCTTCACACAAACAACACTTCAAAAAAAATAGAAGGTTGGCTGGAAATATTATCACAGAGATCTCTCGTTTTCACAGCATATGCTAACGAGGGACTCTTCATTTACTCCCTTCAGCGCCATCGCTCTTGACATGAGTGAAATAATGCAGCTGACAACACGACTGAAATTCACCATCCCCAGATCCACAGCGAAACGAATTCTTACCAGATACCACTGCTGATTCCACATAGGATCATTGAAAAGGTTTTCTGCTGTCTCTCTCACGGCGGCACGTTTAGTTCGCTTTTTTTCATATTGCTGCTCTGCCCATGACACCTACGATTATTTGCACAAATATGACAAGTAAGCCTCTATAGGTTAGGACTTTCTTAGCCTAGAAGGTAAAGAGTTTCCTCACACAGCGAAATTTTGAGGTTTAAAGCAAATAAAGCCACGTTGGGTGTAGAAAGGAGGATTATTTATACTGCAGTACAGTGTGCTGTGGGGAAGAGGACGTGGTGAAATCATGATACCATAGAATCGATTCATAGAAAATCATTAAGAACAGGTTAACAGCAGAACTCCTGAGAGCGCCACGCAGGGCAGGCTTTTATATCAATAAGCAGTATGGCTAGAAGGGTATCTACGTGGTTACTGACAGAAGCAGAACCACAGCCTGCTCCTTTCTGCTGCTTACATTTTAATGCCTATCTATTTCTAGGGGGAGTTAAAAGAAAAGGAGAAAGCTTATCCCTGGCTTTAATCTAGCAATCACAATGATGCTGTTACTCGTAGCCCAGCTGGACCTTCAGGTCTCCTTCCCAGCGGTGTTTTGAAGCGTGATCAATTAGTAAGCTATGAATATGGGACTAACTTCATCACTGGCACAATTCAGGCAACTGGAAGCCAAAATGCTTCGCCGTGTTGTGCTGGAGCATCCACACAACGATGCGCATCCTGCTTGGTTCCCTCATGTGCGTTACTAAACCCGCTTCAAACCAAATCCTGATTCCAGGACCTCTCTCTGTGCTGTCATCTCCTTGTGGAAATGGGAATAAAACTTTACTCGTTGCTAGCACCCAGATGGTCACTCTGGCATGGGTCAAGTTGGTGCTTTTCACCCCAGTTTCCAGATGGGCAGGCAAACTGGGGTTCAGCAGACGGCCAAGACAACGCTATAAGCCTCAAGCAGAGGATGCTTTGGATCTAACCTTTTCCTTTAAACATCTGAATAGATTTCATATTGTTTCTCTACTGTGATCCAATTGCTTTATGGTCCTTATATCTGTCACCACATATGAAAAAATAATACGAATTATTCAGAAATTATAACGATAATACAAGTATTGATTTGATGAAAATATTACTTTATAATGAGAGCCTCATGACAGTTCATTACAAGAACATAAACAGTTAAAAATGGCAGCTACAGCAGGTATTTTTACTGGAAGCTCCCTAACACTCTACTCTCATTTGCTCTATATTTACTACCAACACCCCTACAAACTGTAGATAGTCACAGAAGATTAATATACCCACACAATCACAGTATTTTAAACTGCCCCATCGACATCCAGGGCCACACATACTTGTGCACAGGTTACAGCAATTACCTTTATCTCCCTTCCCTGCCCACAGCAAAGCTTGGCCTCTTCATCACCCAACGGTAATTAACAATTGACAACTTCCATGCTTGTTATTTTATTTTTTTCCCCTGAAGTGGACAACTGCACTGAGGGAAATGAGCCGAAACTACCAAGCACATATGTCAGACAAACAATCCAAGTGCTTGTCACTCGGCAGCTGGGTGAGGTTCCAACCAACCATCCATCCATCCACGGCAGAAGCCGAAGGCCCTGTGCCAAACCTCCAGTCGCTGATACACAAAGCAGTGAAAATAATTCTGATTCAGGTCTCTTGCAAGAAAGTAGATGCAGAAACTAGTGCAAATACTGGAAGAAGGTCGGGAATCAGGTAATTATACCCTTTCAATGTATTCACAGCCTTTATCTGTTTTACAACAAACACTGGGACATCTATAGGAAGCAGATAAATACTCAGATTAGAGCCAAGTTTTACCCCAGCTTTCACACTTAACATACCGTAAAATTCGTGAAGGCGTTACGCAAACAAGAGCAGGATTCCCTTCCCTCTCTTTTTTTAAAAGCTGAATTTAAATCCTTTTAAATAGGCTTGTTGCTGAACAAGAGCAGCTCTTTGGAGCAAAGGTCCGTGTATAACTACACAGCATTACACGATTGCTCTGTGTTTACATACTTACATAATGACATAATTACACCTCATTCATTCACGTAGTTAATCTGCATACTAGATGGAAAATAAAAGGGAAATTGGAGTAAATTTAGCAAATTACCTGCAGCACACTTTGAAGCTCTGCTTTGGGGTCTAAGTATGTAAGTCTGCAACGAGGCTTGGCAGTAATGTGTGTAATGCCAGTGCTTCCATTCTGCTTATGACATTAGAATTTGGTACATTAAACACGCTCCTCTCTGTAAGGGGTGCACTCCATCTAACAGGGCCAAAAAAGGGAAGAACTCCAACCAAAACTCTGCTCCTCAGCACTGCGCTAGGATTGCATCCCACATCTGACCATTGTATAAGGGTATAAATTGCAACACTAGTTTACCCTAAAACTGTGGTTTCGAACATCCCCAGTTTAGAATGATTTCACCGAGAAGACTCTGTTAAACCAGCGTTTGCGAGGAGGTAGGTGGGAGTGTGCAGTTTTGAAACAGAACAGGCAAAACAAATACCCTGTCTCACCCCCTCCTCTAATTCTTCTAGCTAGGCAGACAGTATTTTGTTCCTCGATGACATTTGCATCTAAAATCTCCAAATAACCAATTACTCGTTCTCAAGTTATTTATCCTTACATGACAAATTGCTGGTTTCCACAACTAGGCTACCTCGTGTTTTAGACTGCTCGTATTTTCAGGGTGATTGCTGCAATGATGCTGATTTGAAATGCAGATTTTGCTGTTCTGAAATTTGCCAGAAATTGTTTTTAAGAGGGGCCGACAGCCTTCTGGTCTGCTCCTTAAATTTGCTACTGGCCCCATTTCCTCCGTTTACAAGCCGGTGTCCTTCTCTCTTAAATAAAGCCAGATAAATGGGGGTTCTGCTTCACCAGTGGATGGTACCTGAGAGCCCTGGCCCTCCCGTGGCTTGTTCCCTAAATGTAGTGGGATCCCAATGCACCAAAAGACTGGGTGAAAAGAAGGAGTTTTAGCTTGTCGTAGAATAAGCGAATCCAGCAAAACCTCAGCCCTTTTCCCTTGCCTTTTTTTTTTTTTTTAAATATTCAGTCACTTCTAATCAAACCTAATTCCCATGGTAATTGCACAGACGTGGCCTGATTAAACTTACTGCATCTATGGATTTGTGCTTTGGATCAAGCCCTGAGGTTCCTTATCCGTATTTTCATCAGCAGCACACCAACATCTGAAATTCCGAGCCTCTGCAATGCTGCATTATCTGAAATCCGAATTTGGAAAGCACTTGCAAAAGAAATATGGTAACAGAGGGTCAGATCCTGCCTGCTAATGACAGAATAATACAGCATTATTCAGCACAAGTATGGATGGCTGAATATATTAGACTTGCAAAACGAGGAAAGCCTGCCTGTGACCTCATTACGAAGCTAGCAATAAGGAGATAGAATAAACAGAGGGCATGAAAAGGAATAAATGTAACACTCACCCGCTCATCATCAGAAAGTCTTTTAGTGATATGAATGGCACTTCTTCGAGACCGTCTTGGATGGCTTTTATGTCTGAATAGGTAGTGATTTTTGAGTGATCCAATCTATAAGACAGAGGCATACTTTAACTATCGAGAGATATTTCCCCACTGCAAACAAATATCAACACAATCACAACCTGACCGAATTCCCTCTGCGCAAGAGCGGGAAAGAAAAGAGCAAGAAACTGCCCTTTAGATATTTTAATCTAAGCCAGCAAAAAACACTCTTCAAGTAAGAAGTGGTTATCGCAGCCTGCGTGCTGCCAAGAAGAAATGGGGAGAATAATTTCATTTAAGCTAGTGAGGCGGCAGTGCTTGATGCTACAGTACTCAGTAATGCAGTACTTGTAGTAGTGACCAGGGTAGTCACGGATGTACCTCGACACGGCCACGTTTCTAAGGACAGGTTTCCCCTCTGGTCACCTGCCAGATTCATCTTCTTTTCCAGGGCTTTAGCTAAACAGGTGTAAAAAGCTTCAGAAACCTCTTACTCTGGAGTTGGTTTGTCGAAATACCTACAGAACAGGCACCTTCTCTTGGGCAGTCGCTGGTCACCCAGGGTGCACCCTGCGGGCTTTAAACGTCCCAGTTGGGGCGAAACCACTGGCTCTAAAGGGAGAGAGACAGAACACACCCACCGAGGTGGCCTCACAACCGGGTTTGAGGGTCTGAAGACCACAGCCATGCCCAGGAGGAGGGAGGCAGCCCGGTCCCCGGGCCGACAGAAGCAGCGCCTGGCACCGGACCCTCGTCTGGAGGTGGGACGAGGCTGGTACCTCCAGGCGGTTACTCATCCCTGACAACGCTGACGTCACGGCATCCCAAAAAAAGCGCCGGGAGGGCCTGCTGGAGAGAAGCCCCGCCATGGCGGAGGCACCTCCGTGGGGAGAGAAGGATGGCGGCGGGGGGAAGGGAGCGAGGCCGGGCAGGTGGGAGGCGGTGAGGGGTCGGAGCCGGGGCCGCCCGCGGCCGCCGCCTGCCCGGTTCCTTCAGAGAAAGCAGGGCGCCCTGTGCGACCGTGTTGAGATCCCTCAGGGAGAGCGGGATGCTCTGTGCGACCCTGCCCGGTCCCCTCAGGTAGAACTGGGGTTGTCCTGCCCGGTCCCTGCCTGGTCTCCTCGGGGAGAGCTGGGGCGCCTCGCCCTGTCCCCTCAGGGAGAGAGGGACTGCCCTGCCCGGTCCCCTTAGACAAAGTGAGGTGTCATGTCTGACCCTGCCCGGTCCCCTCAGGGACTGTGAGGTGGTGCTCCGTCCGACCATGCCCGGTCCCCTGCGAGAGAGCGGGGCTGCCCTGTCCGACCCTGCCCGGTCCCCACAGGGACAGCGGGGTGCCCTGCCCCGTCCCTGCCTTGTCCCCTCTGGGAGAGCCTGAGCGCCTTGCCCAGTCCCCTCAGGGAGAGCGGGGGGTGCCCTGCCCGATCTCCTCAGGGACAGCGCGGCGTCCGCCTGATCTCCTCAGGGAGAGCGGGGGTGGTCTGCCCGACCCTGCCCGATCTCCTCAGGGAGAACAGGGATGCCCTGCCTGCTCCTCACACGATCTCCTTAGGGAGAGCGGGGTGCCCTGAACGACCCGGCCCCATCTCCTCAGGGACAGCGCTACGCCTGCCCGATCTCCTCAGGGAGAGCGGGGTGCCCTGCCCGCTCCCTGCCCAGTCTCATCATGGAGAGCGAGGGTGCTCTGCCCAACCCTCAGCGACAGCGGCAGCGCCCTGCCCGCTCTTCGCACCTCTCCCCTCAGGCAGGACCCCGGCCGGGCGCCGCGGCGGCAGTACCTCCCGCCAAGGTGCGGACCTGGGGCCGGGGAGCGGCAGGGGAACAAGGCGCTGCAAACTCCCCCGGGCCCCTCCATAGGCAGCCGGGCACAAGTTTCGGCGCAGCCTCAGGGAGGGAGGCAGGGAGAGAAGGAACGGAGCCCCGCAGGAGGGAGCCCCACCTCTCACGCCGGCCATACCTGCCCCACGAGGTCGTAGTCCAGCTCCTGGGCGATGGCCTTGGCGGCGTCGGGTCCGGCCGGGATCTCCGCCGCCCACTCGTTGAGGAACTGCCGCTCGGCGCCGCCG
>VXBJ01000742.1:0-11580 GCA_013400055.1 Nycticryphes semicollaris | reverse complement strand
AATAATTACATGTGTTCTGATGGTACAGAAGCAAATAAAATAATGAGAAGAAATTCTGTTATTTATTTTTTTTCATATGTACTCTGACACTCTCACATAATTTCCTTTGGGAGAACAGTAAGTTAGCAGATCTAGCACTAATACAGCATGATTCATCGGCTCACACTTTACAATGAGGAACAGAATTGTTATTTCTGTTTTTTTATGCAGAGGAAGACGGGAGGAATGGGGAGACGCAGTGAGTTACCAGGGACCATGCTGCAAGGCAGGCAAAATCTAGGCATCCCGAGTGCCAGGCCAGTGCCCTGCCCAGACAGGGCATCCACATGAAAAACCCAGAGTACTTCTCACTCCTCGTATCCCCTGGAAGTAAGTGTTCAAGCACTGAAATAGCTCACTTGGCATGTTCTTAATTTTTCATCTTGGAGAATGTTGCCTTTGTCCTCCAAAGGGAGGAGAAAGCGGATAAGATATTTACAGGTAGACAACAGTCACTGTTTTCAGAGCTTTTAAATCCCATTCTCTACAGTGCACCTTGCTGATTCCAAGCAAAAGTGAGCACATGTCCTCAGTGAAGCTGTCTGAGAGCTGGGGCAGGGGGGGTTCAGCCTCGTGAAGAGAAGGCTCCAGCGAGACANTATAGACTGACACACACACACCACCCCCCCTGCAACTTTCACAGCCTGTCCTCACAGCAGAGGGGCTCCAGCCCCTCCAGCATCAAATACAGTAGATGTATCAACTCCCATTTCTGTCTGCAATTACATCAGCGTCATTTTGGGGAAATGTGTGTGTCTCTTAAAGGAAATATGTCACCTAACACTGGAAAAATTCATGGCTGTGTGACTGACAGCAGTCCCACCTGCTTTTTTCTTGGACAGCCCAAGACCCATGGGTGCTGCCCATGAGGACAGAGTCTCCCTTCCCCATCCCTGGGGAGGCAGCAAGGAGGATGCCAGCAGGTTTTCAGGAGCATGTGTCCCCCTGCCTGCCATTGGTACCCCAACATCCCCTCCCCGGGGTCTGCCGTGGGGATGCTCCCTGCGGGGGACAAGGATTCAGGGCTTGATGCTCTGCGTAACCATCAGTCCATTTTGTACCTGCTGCACTTGTCTGACAGAAAGAGTTTCTTGATCCTGACTTTATGTTATTAAAAGGACTCATTGTGCTCCGTCCAGGCGATCTTCTTATGTCTTCTTTTTCCCTTCCCTTTGATCTGTAATAGATGAGGATCGCGACCGCTCTCTGGCTCGTTGCCTGTGGGCGGACCCGGCGCTGCTGGATTAATGAGGGCTGGAGAACAAGGCACAAGGAGTCAGGAGGAATAAGAAAAAAAAATCCCATGTGAAAAAGCAGAAAGCCTAGAAGGCAATTTTTTCATGTCAAAACACTTGTTGGCTGCTTGTTTTGAGGGTTTCAATTTAAACAATACCCGAAAGGCGGTAGGTGGCCTGAATCCTTCCAGTCGGAGCTCCGGGCAGATGCAGGGCTGATGCTGCTGCTCTGCGCCACCGAGATGCTCCCGCCACGCTCTTGCTTGAATTTATTTTTAGAGCTTGGAAAACTCTGCTTTTCTACCAAGCTCAGCGCTGCTGCACCGGGAGGGCTGTCAGAAGGAATTCAGCTTCTGCGCTCCCTTCTCCTGTGACCTGAACATCCACAGCTCTGAGCCCCACTCGACATTTCCAGTAAAATCTTTTTCTCCAGATTGTCTTAATTTTTTTTGTCTTTTTTTTTTTTTTTTTAAAGCTTTGATGCCACTCAAAGAAAAATCAGAAAAATAAGTAGCACTGCTTGTAAGTGACTTTGGGGGTAATGTCAGCTGCTCTGCATTCAGCATGTGCTGAAGCAGTATTCTTCGAACACCTGAAATTTCATCTCCAGCTTCCTGCAGGCCAGCAGGTCACATCCAAGCTGTGCTATGACTGAGGTGGCATTAGAAAATGATAGATGTCAGCAACCTGCAGACTCTGTTATATATGGAAGACTAAAATTACCCTTGAAAGGAAATAAGGAAGGTGAGGCGATGTTTCCGATGGGACCTTCGTGCCAGTGGAGGATGCCTTCTCCCTCTGATTGTGATTGTGGGAAGAGTTTATTCACCAGAAATTTTGGTGATGTCCCCGATCTCAGTTGTCACCTGCCATGTTAAATAATTAACAGCTGATCCTCAGTGTGAGCACCTCTGAGACCTTTCCCTCTTCAGGCTGTTTGACCACTCTTTGAGAGGAAAGACGAGTGAAGGAAGCAAACCTGGATGGAAACCACGTATGTGATGTGGGGTCACCACCAGCACCTCCACTGCCCCCTTGGAACACTGGCCTGGGACAGCAGCTGCTCATCAGACCATTAACTCCCATCACTGTGTTCCTAAACGTCACCTCGTCCTTCTCAAAAGTTGCAGAGGCCCCATTCCCCCCCAGGAGTCTTTGAGGATTTCACAAGTAGTTTAAAATGATGTTCCCAACTGTACAGTAAGAGACAAATAACAGCTGCTTATTGCTATGCAAGGTGCCAGACTAATAATATTAATTCCTGGTTTTAATGAGCCCTGATTCCTTTGAAATCAGTTGCGAGCTCGAAGGAGGAGAAGGTTTCTGTCTGTGTATTGAGTTTTCTGTCTAATTGCTAGAGCAGGTCCCTTTCGAGCAGGCTGCCTTCCCTCCGCCCCCAAACGCTCCCCTCCAGAGAAGCACCAGATTGTTCTTCCTAAGAAGCCTTTCTCTTGATCTCTGTAGTGCCTCTTCTCCTAATTGCAGCTCTCTCCTTTCAAATGTCTGGTTGTCTCCCCAATTAGAAACCAGCCCCGGGGTCTGATTCCCACCTTCCCGGCTCCACAGCAGGAGCTGGTGGCTTGTGATGGCCATCACAGCAGAGCCCTGTTCTGTCTCCCAAGCCATCAGGAGGGGCCAGGGGAGGAGGATGAGGGAGGGAAATGTTTTTGTGCCAGGTTCCTATCAGCAAACCCAAGACACAACCCACAGGCACCCGCTTGCCAGTGGTACAGCTGATGAGCTGTGGCATAATAGCTGCTCGGTGTCACTGTGCTCTCCAGCTCTCTAATTAAAAAGAAAAAAGGGAAAAAAAAAAGAAAAAAAAAAAGAGAGAAGGGAAGCTTTGTGCATACTAAACACCCTCTGTATCTCAGTGTGGATGCAAACATGTTTCTGGCTGTTTCCAGGGATAGGAAGCAGAAGTGTCACCAGACACAGGGGAGCAGAGTCTTGGACATATGGGAGCCAAGGGTTTGCCTGTGGGCTTCCCCCATCTCATGGCTGGTAGCCACAGCCAGGGGCGTCCCTGAGCAGGGACACCATCCTCAGGGAATGCTGAGCCAAGTGCATGCAGGACCACCACATAAATCCAAGGGGAATGATCCCAGAATGGAATTAGAGGGAGAACAAGCGAACATAAAGCCCAAGGCTCTCATAAAAAGACTTGTTGACTTGTTTTTTGATATTTTCTAACTCTCCTTTCATCCCATGCATTTTCTTCTGGTTCACAGCAGTGCAACCATAAGGAGCCCTGGGCGCTCTCACGTTAATTGCAGTCCCACTGATGATGATTAACAGGACACGGTCCTGCCCCTGTGGAAGAACAACCCATGCACCAGGACAGATCTGAGGGGACCTGCTGGAGAACATAGAATCGTAGAAAGGTCCAGGCTGAAAGGCACCTCCAAATGTCATCGAGTCCCACCTCCCCACAGTCAGCAGGGACACCCCCAACTAGACCAGGCTGCCCAAGGCCTCCTTTAGCCTCACCTTGAATATCTCCAGGGAAGGAGCCTCAACCACCTCCCTGGGCAACCTCTTCCAGTGCTCCAGCACCCTCAGAGTAAAGAACCTATTCCTAATATCCAACCTAAATCTGCTCTTCTCCAGCTTGAAGCCATTGCCCCTCGTCCTGAGAGAGCAGCTCTGAGGAAAAAGATCTGGGAGTCCTGTGAGTCAGCAATGTTCTGGGTTTCATCAAGAAGATTGTGACCAGCAGGTGGAGGGAGGTCATCCTGCCCCTCTGCTCTGCTCTGCCCTGGGGAGACCCCATCTGGAGCACTGGGTCCNTTTGGTGTGAGGGTGTCAGAGCCCTGGCAGAGGCTGCCCAGAGAGGTTGTGGAGTCTCCTTCTCTGGAGACATTCAAACCCCACATGGACACGTTCCTGTGGGACCTGCTCTGGGTGGGCGTGATTTGGCAGGGGGTTGGACAGGATAGTTCCACAGAGGTCCCTTCCAACCCCGTATCACTCTGTGATTCTGTGGGATGCGAGTGACAGAGACTCATGCCTGTCTTCCAGGAGCTGAAAAGAACTTTAATGTTCTGGCCCTAAGGGCTGGTGGGACAGTCACACGGGGAACACTTCTTAGAGTCTTTGAGCAAGAGATTATACATCCATTCAGTCCAGAGCTGCCTTTTCTCTTCATCCCATGATGTTCCCTCTTGGAATCTCACATCTGAGGCCACTTGTCTCATTGCAAGTCTGGCTAGATTATTTCTTTTTTAAAAAAACCCAAACAGCAGAGCATTTTATTTGAAACATGCATGCTAGTGCAAGATTGACATATAACCCCAACTGCCAAGAAAAAGGAAAAAAAAAAAAGAAAGAGAAAAAGCATTTAAAATCAGCCCTTTTCATTGATGAGAGCACAGTGCTTAGTATTCAGGACACCGCATCTGCATACATTGAGTAAATTATATGTGCCAAACTACTCATGCATTGCCTGACTGCGAGATTTGCTCACACAAACAGCCACAGAAACGACATAATAAGAAACCTCCAGTGTTTTTACCAGAATACAAATATCCCAGCCAGGGAGCCAGCCTGACCAAAGGGTTTGTGCTCCAGGAAAGGAGAAATCGACCTGTCCTCCAGGGTGCTCGAGAGGACTCCAAAATCTGGAGCACATGGAAGCTTTGGCAACCCAGGTGACTCAGGTCTCTCTGAGTTCAGAAACACCACCTTTTCCTTTTTCCCACCATTCTTTTTTGTTCAAAGAGGGTCCCAATGATTAGCTGGGACCTGTCAGGGAGGTCTGAGAGTGTGTACCATTTCCCACAGAGCTGGCACCGGTGAGCTGGGCTGGTTGGATGCCTTCACCAATGACCCATCACTGTGGATCAGGTCCATGGTCACACAATTAAAATACTTCATGCTGTGGCTTTTAAAGGAAAGTAAGAAAATGCAGTGTTTCCAAGAAGCTTTCACATAAAATAGCCAGCAAAACCCCAGCTGAAAGGTTTGGTTGCATTTACAGTTAGAGCTCGTGCCCTGTTTTGAGGTGTTTCATGAGCCCGTGGGCTTGCAGGAGTGCCTGGGATTGCAATCTCTGGACAGTGCCTGACACAAGAGACCCAGACAGAGGCTGAGACTTGCTCAGAAGTGGCAAATCTCTTTAAAATGACATCAAACTGAATGAGGGGCTGAATCTCCTGCACTGGTCCATGGCGAATGTGACCCAAATCAATCTCAACAGGCATCTTGCCTACCAGAGGTGCAAAGTGGAAGGGGCGGGTTTGCCAGAGGCTCCGCAGGGATGGCATCTGTGTTTGCACACTAACCCATGTTCCACATACTCTGGTAAACCACATTTCCCCTCTTTACCATGGCATCTGTGTGTAACTTTGGTTGGAGGCAGAGGCTGGATTGTTGCAAAAGCTGGATCAACAGTATGAGGGGAGTAAGAACATCAACAAGCTGGTTGTGGAACATATTCCATCTAAAACAGCGAAAAAGATAAATGATAAAAGCCCTGTAAAGAAAAAAGGAAAAGACCAAGGATGGAAGAACACCTAGTTAAAGAAGAACATCTTGTGGAGATCGGGTGGCGTGATGGTGGGTGACTGAGGTCCTGTTATGAAAGGGTGATTGGGTGTCACCACTGATTGGGTGACACCTGAAAAAGCGTCCATTCTTAGGGTAACTTTTTCAAATGCAGTTGAAGGGCAAGAAGATCTCCCAATTTTGAGGACGATGGTTTTCATTCCTGTTGAAGAAGTCCACCGAGTTGGAAGCAAGCCAAGGTTGGAAGTTCTGAGTGGCCAGAAGGGCTTGTCCTTCAAGCCTTTGGAGAAGGCTCACAGCCAGGATGTGAAGACAAAGTGAGCTGGGTGTCTTTGCTGTACAAAGTGACACCATGGAAGGGATTCACCAAGAAGGAGCTGGGATGTGAGTCCTGCGTGTGGTGTGGCTCACAGCGTCCGGGAAGCACTGTCTCACCCAGTCAAAATCCATCAGAAGGATGGTGGGAAAGAGCTGTTGAGGTGAGGATAAACCCCCCTGGAGACAGCACAGTGGGATTTGTACCACGGGTGGTGTCAAGTCTGCATCCATGCTTTGCCTCAGGAGAGAGAAGGTGCAGAGCGTTCAGGGAAGGGAAGAAGGGACAGGGAAGAACAGGGAAGAAGAAGCAGCAGCTTATTTCTATACGTACGCTCAGCGTAGGCTGAGTATCACACTTTTTGTGTTTATTGAAGCAAGATGTTGGTGAAATTTTCTGCCCTGCAGGGAAGCAAGGACTAAAGAAAGCTCAGATCATTAATCCTTAATAACGAGTAGATGCAGCTTGTTAGTCTGCATTGCACCATGCAATTATCACTGCTGTGAAACACTCTCAGAAAGGCTGGGCTGCGATGCTTCTCCACATCCCACCTGCAAAGTCTGCAAGAGGGTGTCCAGAGGGGACAGAGGCCACTGCTGTGACGCTGGAAGCGATGCCCACGGGCTTCAGGGCAAAATTTGACCCAGGGACACTTCCTGCAGAAGCCTCTGCAGTGCCTGTCCCCAGGAGGGTGAAGACATGCTGTGAGCAGCTCTGAAATCCATCACCAGATGGGGGCAGTTAATTAGAATATAAATATAATGTGTTGAAGGATTTCATAAGTAATTAACGACCCTAAGCCTAGCCTTGCCAAACGAAGTCCCAGTCAACCCCTTTGGGATCCCCAGCCATACCCTCCCTTTGCTGGGTCCATGACTGTCATACCTGGGTTTGGTCCTGGTGATCTCTTTTCTACAGACCCATTTGCTCATGGATTCATCACAACCACCCCAGGACGCTCATGAAGACTGTGACACTTAATGTGACACATGGGCTACTCCCTCTCCCTTCCCCCCCCCTTCCCTCATCTTAATTGCTGTATTTAAAGCAGTAATTCAGTTTATAGTTAAATGCTTTGTGCGGATATTTATTAAAATCCATGTCTTGAAAGACCCCACCAACAAAAAGAGCCATGCCAGCAACCCTNCTGTCTACCCATGGAAGCACCAAGATGAGTTCACATTTGGAAAGCAACAGTCCCTGGGGTGGACAGTCCTCGTGCCATTGACTGGTCACCAGCTACAGCTGTCATTAGCCATAAAGGGCTTTGCTAAACTACCACCAGGCTCTGCAGGATCTCAGTGAACAGGTTGGGGGAAAATGAGTCTCTGCTCAGTCCCCAGCCAGAGACAATGAAGAGAATGATGCTGGCCCAGGTGGTCACAGCAGGACCACCGTGGGGATGTTGGAAAAGTCACTGGTGTGCGCAGGAGTGGGAGGGTGGCTGGGCAGAATTGCAGACAGTTTGGGCAAGAAATAAGAGCGTGGAGGATTGCAGAGATGATAACAAGGTGCAGCACCACTACTGGTGGTGACCAGACCCACTGGTGCCAACTGTGGAGTTGCTGGATTTGTTCTCTGACTGCAGGAGCTTCCTGAAGAGCTGCTGGCCAGAGCTCTGCATAAGGGAAGATGAAAACCCCAAAACTGGAGGTTTTCCCAGCTGCTTTGGAAACATAAGATGGTGGAGGCAGTGAGTCGGGTGGCAGAGGGAAGATGACAAGTTAAGTGGTGACCAGCTTGGAAGCTGGGTGTGCTACCACCCAGTAAACTCAGGAAAGGTGTTGTCTGGAAACACACGTGAGTTTGGCCAGGTCTCATGGACCCCAGACAGGCTGGAAGACACTGGAGGGGGAAATCACTGTCTCCTGGTTTATTCAGAGAACCCTCTGTGGTTTAGCAAAGCCGTGTTGGCCACGGGCTGTCCATCATCGCAGGGTGGATGGTGGCTGTGCCCAACAGGCATCACCCAGCACGCATCCTCTTATCGGCACGTCCTGCTAACACAGAGCACCTGGGCAGAGCTCACAGGAAACGCAATAAAAAGAGGATGGAAAATGATCTCTTTTTCCAAGATGCGCCTGCCTGCCCTGCTCTGTGAAATGAAAACATCAAAGGAAGAAATCTCCTGCCCGATGACTCAGGGCGATCTGTCAGCCTGTTTGTCCACCTCTGCCAGCCCTCCTCACAAAGGCGACCGGCTGCCACCCCATGTTCTGGCGAGCTTGCTGGTCACCATCGTGATATAATCTCCTTCCACAGCAATTTAATTAGCACAGTGAAAGAACTGACCTTTCTCAAGATTTTATTTTTTTTCCACTCTGCTAAAAATATCTCGCGGAATATGTCAATAGTATCCTTGATGCACACAGCTCTCCAGTAACCTGTTGTAGGGAAAGAAGCATTTCAAAAGGACAGTTCTATAGAGAATGAGAAAAAGAAGCTTTTAAATGTCCTTTAAAATAGGCAGTGTTATTGGGAACGCAAAATTATCACGGATGTCCTAGGTAAAAGAAAGGACCACGGATAACAGGACACCAGGCTTCTCACAGAGCATTTTACAGTAAAAGATATTACTAGTAATGGGTATTACAAGGCATTTTACAAAAGAACTATGGGTTTTTTTAACCATCGTTCACGGATAAAGAGGCAGAGAAAATTGAACTGAATTCCCAAAGCCCATCCCCCTCTGTCTGGCAGATTCTGCCCACCAGGGACACACCTGAAATCTGCTTCTTCATCATTTATTAATGTCATCTTCGTTGGGGCTGTGAGAGCCTCAGCTGACGCCGCACAGCCCCTTTGGTGTCCAACACAGAGCACAGAAAAACCCAGCTCCTCCTGCTCACACACAGCCATGGGAAAATAAACCCCCGGGGTCCCTGGAGCCCCCACCGGTGTGGTTGAGCAATGGGTGGGATGGAGATAATGTCCCCCAGTGGATGGAAAGGAATGGGTCGTCCAAGCAGCCTCTGTCCTGCCCCTCCACCCCTGAGCCTGGGGACAAGCCCAGCTCTCCAGCAGGAGGGGGCGAAGCTTCATCGGTGGGTCCCCAAGGTGTGATTTTTCTCAGGGAGATTCCCCTTCCTAAAATCAATGAAAAAAAAGGAAATGTCTTAAAGCAATATATATAATAAGTCCAGGCAAGGGCTACCCACATGTGACTTGTTGGTAATCAAGCCCTGCCTCATGACCTGTGATGTTTTCTTGCTGGGAAGCTTCATCTTCAAAGCTGACAGGGCAAGTGCAATATTCTTTATTTCCACGTGTGGTAAAAAACGACCATCCTCTCCAGTTACCTCTTTCTGCCCTTTCCCTGTGATGGAAAACAGCATCTGGGTGCTCCAGATGGGCCAGGACCTTACCCTGCTCACAAAGCAGGCAGTATGAAGGTAATTCTGAGCTCAGAAAAGCTCAAATCTTTGTCTCTTTGACAACAACTGAACAGCTTTCTGGTAANTACAGCCCCTTCTAGTCCCTAAAGCTTTCCCTCCAGGAAACCTGAGGAGGAACTCTTGATGATGAGGGAGCCCTAGGATGACAGGGAAGGGTTTGACACTGAAAGAGGGGAGATTTAGGTGAGATCTGGGAAGAACTTGTTTGGTGTGAGGGTGATGAGAGCCTGGCCCAGGTTGCCCAGAGAAGCTGTGGCTGCCCCATCCCTGGAGGGGTTCAAGGCCAGGTTGGAGGGGACTTGGAGCAAGCTGGTGTGATGGGAGGTGTCCCTGCCCAGGGCAGGGGGTGGCACTGGGAGGGCTTTGAGATCCCTTCCAACCCAAACTATTCTATGTTTCTATGATTCTATGAGAGCAAATACTTACAAATGGGGGAAACATGTTTTTTATAGGCAAATTAAGGGTCCTCAAATGATATGAGAACTCAGCCCATAGTGCCAGGCCCACAAAGCCCTCCCCAGGGTGTCACAGTGCCCAAATGAATCCAGGGGTTATATGTCCAGAGGGCTTTGCTTCCAGTGCCATCTTGCCACTTGTCACCCCACTTTGCTCATTCCCTGTCTCGGGCCAGTGATGGTGGGGCCAGGGACACATGACTGCCGGGCTGTGGCTGCACAGGGTGGGTGAAGACAGCGTCCCCCAGGAGCAGCTGGTGCCATTCTCCATCCCACCTGCTCCTGTCCTCCCTGAAGGACACCCCGCTTCACATACCTGCAGGGACCACACTTTGTACCACTAAAAAATATGTGTGTGTGCTTTCATGCATGCGCAGGTATACATATAGAGAAATTAAAAATAAACTGGCAAATATCATTTTTGTGATAATTTGTATAAAAAGAAGGATGAAAAGGAAAGAAAAAAAAACGAAAAGGAAGAATGAAAAATAATTTTCCTTGTGCTTTGGTTTGCTAGAACTGGCTGCTGTTAATAAAATTAGGTTGTGCTGCTTTTAGGGTTTGATAAAGCTAGCAAACAGTAGGGACAGGGTGGGGGCTGCTTTATGGATGGAAAAAAAGCTCAACTGTTCTCCTCTTGTGAGCTCCTAAATATCACGCTTCATCCCATCCTTCGCTGAAAACAAATTCAAGCTTCAGCCCGGGCTTGATCCCGCAGCCGAAATACAATGTGTGCCCCACTCTGAGGTCACTGCCACGTGGCTGTGACCTGCCACCAGGCTTCCCACTGGTCTCTAATTGACAAGGACAACGTGAGGCACGGACTGAACAAAACCAGCAAATCCTGGGAGCGCTCAGCTCCGGGAGCAACCAGGGGCCAGAAAAGCGCCCATATGGACCCTGGTCATGGGGAAAAGCAGCAAAGCACCAAATGTAACAGGGCTGAGTGGTGGGAAAAGAAAGTGGATCCAAGCTCTCAAAGGGTAATTATAACTTTTAGTAAGTGAAAAAAGAAAATACTGAATGTCAGAAGTCTGTGTCATGCCCATGTAAGTTATAGGAGTGATTCATACCAGCTTCACCTCGGCATCATAAAGCTGGCGTTGAGCACAACAGCCTTCTCCTCTGCCAGCAGCTATTTATAACCCTTTTCCCCTGCTTTGGCACAACTCGGGGAAGGGAACAGCAGTGTCTCCACTTTATACCTTACTGTCTTGCTTCTGGCAGAACTTTGGGAACTGGAATGTGTATGAGACAGATGTGGACAGGGCACTTTAACATTCAAATAAGAGCCATTTCCATCTCTCAGGCAGCAGTGAGGACACAGGTGGTGGGGTGGGCAGGGAGGTGTCACCAGGATGCTTGGAGAACCCTTTCCTGTGGTGGCTTCAGGCCACACGGGAGCAAAGTCATGGCTCGAAACCCACCTCCTTTGGGTTTGCCCTTCCCTGAGCCAAAGAGGATTTTTACAAATCGGACATAAGGTATTGCCCTGCTCTGGTCCTGGTGACAGCCACTGACCCCTTAGGTGACACACTCATCTGTCCCCAAAGCTGCCACCCTCTTGATGGGTAAAACAGCCTCCAGAAATGTTACCAAAAAAGGAACTGTTTGCATTTTCAATATATATATTT
>VXBJ01000741.1:95172-119711 GCA_013400055.1 Nycticryphes semicollaris | reverse complement strand
GGCCTTAGCTTCCCTAGTTGCATCCCTACATCCTGNGGCTGCCCTCAACCTCCACAGCTTCAACCAGACCCTCCTCTCCTTGCTGGCTCATCCACCATTTGCATCAGGAAGTTATCATCAATGCTCTGGAGGAACCTCCTGGACTGTGGATGCCTGGCTGAGTAGGCTTTCCAGCAAATATCCAAGGTAGTTAAAATCCTCATGATAACCAGGGCCTGTAATTGCGAAGTTGCCAGCAGCTGCCTGTAGAAGGCCTCATCAACTTCTTCATCCTGATCCGGTGGCCTGTAATAGACACCCACAACAGTATCACCCATGCCAGCCTGCCCCTTAATTCTCACCCACAAACTCTCAACTTGCTCCTCATCCAACCTTGGACAGTACCCAATACACTGTAATTGCTCTCTCATGTAAAGAGCATCTCCACCACCTCTCCTTGCTGGCCTGTCTTTCCTGAGAAGGATATAGCCATCCTGACCACAATCCAGTCATGTGAGCTGTCCCACCATGTCTCTGTAATTGCCACCAGTCTACTGCTATCAATCTACCACAATGTCCCAGAATAGGGCTTTCATCTCAGTGGTGCCAAACAAAAAAAGCAAATAAATAACAGGCCAGAGCTTCATCTGCTGCAATTCAGCACAGCAGATACTTAACTTAATTGGAGATGGGTTGATTTATGGCAGCAGAGAGTCTAACTTACTGCTGCTCAATTCATGGGGACATTCTTCGTCACTCAATGGCAACTACCTGGATGAACTGCCCCAACAGACTCCCTGAATCAACCTCCCTGCTGTCACCACACAACTAGATGATCATACCAATTAACATGAATTCATATTTAGTGGGTCAGAAATCCCAAACACACTGCTCTTGGGATTATTCATGGGTTGTAGCCCAACCACTTCCAGCCGCTTTCTTCAGCAGCTTTGTGAATCAAAGAAACTGGAGTCAGTTGAGGTCTTTAAATCCATTTGAAAGGGCAATATGACCATTATATAACACTAAAAAGCAAAAGCAGAAATAATATACCAGTTGTAGAAAACATACATATATATAAAATTTTGTGGTGCAGGAAGAAAAAAATTAATTCTTCTCTGTGTATGTGCTTGCATTGTGTGTACAAGTGTATTCACATAAACATTCTTGCTCACTCTCTGGAGTTTAAAATTCACCAACTTTGCCCAAGAAAAGCATCCAGCAAGATGAATTCCCTATGAATTTCTCTTTGACATGAAACAGTGATTTACTAAGTTTGATACATAACAGGATGCATAATAAACATGATAATATAAAAAAAGAACTTCTATCAATTGTCTTTTGCTAGACACTGGGGTGCATCAGGTATCATCCCATCTCCCAGAGGATGCTGAAAGAATAAAACGAAAGATTCACGGACACTAACAAGATTAGATTACTTTAGTAAGGTAGGAGAAAAAGGAGGCTTTTTAGAAAGTGAACAAGGAAAATAAGTTAGCAGTATGCCATCCTGTTTCTCTCAGGATAGAAGATCAAAAGGACATTCAATGAAATTAATTTTTAAATTCAAAACCGAATAGGATAAAGTATTTGTTCACTCCCTCTGTAATTGTGGTGCTGAACTCAGAGTGAGAGAGCACTGCTCAGGCTAGCAAGGCTAGCATATGATATCATTTAGCATAATTAATACTAATACCTTAATTGTGGGGAGTGAGAGAAAAACATCTTTATTAGTGAGTTGAAGAAGGTGGAAGACCAGACTTCTCTCCAGTGTTCAGGTGACACTAAATTGCAGGGAGCAATCAATAAACCACAGCCTAACAGCACGCCAGTACCCATGATCAATGAGATAATGCTAGGTTCTTCTCATCTTGGTAGGATGAAGAACAATGGACAAAAGATGAACAAGAGTGCTTCTCTAGCAGTGGAACTGAGACCCAAAGAGGATGTGTAGTCTCAATCCTGTTTTTCAAGACCTGACTGGCCAAAGGTTGGGGCTCTTCCAAACTGACTTCAGTGCTATTATTACTGAGGATCTTAAATCATGTGCATAAAGAAGATTGAGCCAGGTTACAGGGAGGCTCAAGAAGTGAATGTCTGCAGGGCAGGCAACATCCTGTCCCCTCTGCAGCTGAAGGCACATTGCAAAGGCAAGCACCCTGACAAATCTAACTGGTCTGTACCTCGTCTCCTTTTAGTGTTGGGTACCCATCATTGGACCCTTAGGGTGAGAAGGCCTTGCCACTGCCTTCTCTATGTCCTGTAACCCTAAGCACCACTTGTACCTTTCTACACCCAGGACCGAGACATATATGAAAGCATTTTGAACACTGCAGTCGCATTTTTGAATCCAGGAAGAAAGTGCTGTATTTCTTCATTAGTTAATTACACCACAGCCATGTGTTTTATTGCCTGGTAATTGGCAGAAGTGCTTGCTGAGCTGAAAGCTGAGAACAATGGGTGACAAGGTTAATTTTCAGGTAAGATATCTCCTCACATACATGAATAAAAAAAGTCACCCTTGCTTTTAAAGCCTGTTTGTTCATTGTGGGTGAGAGTAAGAGACTGAAAATAATAGCTGTGTTCCAAAGCACATTCAGTCTTTCAAGACAGCGAATGTACCTAAAATGAGAAAATAGCAGTCAACAGCAGGAATACAGCAAGGACCTGCAAACACAAAGGAACACTGGATGGGTGGACCTGATGGGTTCAGCAGTTAAAATGTTTTCTCACAATATCATAGCCCTGCAAGTTCATCCTATGCACTCTTTGTCATTGACACAAAACATTCAGATGCTTTTTTTTTCCTTTCAACATATCTAATATGGAAGTATTTTTGCATAGATAGTGTTTTAAGAAAGCTGCCTTAGTAAAGCATCACTGCCCCATTGCAGTGGGGCTTCTCAGAAATGTAGGGATCACTCACATAGATATGAAATATTAGAATAGTATGGAGTGCTTTTGTTCCATCCAGGAAGGCCTCAAAAGCTCTCTACAAGGCCTTTGCGAGGTAACAAACACTGTTCTGATGTTCAGGTGAACTTGAGTTCCCAAGCCAGAGAGCGGCTTTGGCCAAACATCTTGGGTTTACAGTGTCTGGCTGGATGCTTCAGGCCATCTTCCACCAAATATCACAGGCTGGATCTGGGACTCCTGTTCTCACCAAGTTTATTCTACCCGTATTTGTCTTTTGGAGAATAGAAATGTCATCTTATTGGCAAAGCAAACCTGTGAAAACTAAATTTAGTCACAATGTTAATCATGTTTCTTACTAATTTCTGGTCCTGCAGAGTTCAGGCAACTGTGGAAGATTTATCCATGTTCCGTTCAGCTTAACCATCACCTGAAGAATTTCTAACGAAGTATTACTTGCTACACCTACTGTAATCCCAGTAGATGTAACTGCAAAAGCACATGAAAACTGTATGTACAATTTAACACACAGGGCTTTATATAACCAAATGACATGCAAAACTGAATCACAGTTTGACTTGCAGATCCAATCTTGCATTTGACTGGCTGAGGGAAGCACCTTCTCTTTGCTAGATAAACTCACTGGCTCTGACATTCACTGAGTAACAGTCAGGGCATTGTTCACCCTTCTCCACAGGTATTTCTGCAATTCTTAGGGCTACTCAGATTTTAGCTAATCCTATATGCCCTAATAGAATCCGTCGCGGTATTCCCTTGTTATCTGAACTAGTATGAACCATGTTTAGCAGAATGAGAGACTGACGCACAAAGTTGAAGCAGCGTGTGAACTGGATCTGTACACAAATAAAGTGAGTTAGGGACTGTGGCAGTTCTGAACGCATTGTGCAGTTGGCTGTCACACTGAGACTTTCTTCAATGACAGAATCCCAGAATGGTTCATGCTGGGAGGGACCTTTGGAAATATCTAGTCCAAATCTCATGCTCAGAGCAGTGTTACCTACAGCAAGTTGCTCAGGATGTCATTCATTCAGGTTTTAATATGTACAAGGATGGAGACACCTCTGGCCATCCTGTGCCAGTGTTTAAGCACCGTAACAGTAAACTAAAAAGCCGCTACAAACCAGAGGGGCAGACTCACCTCACAACTCTCTCACATTTTCCTGGTTTGTGGCAGGCTGCCATGGCAAAGTGATCAGTACTTAATACTTCTATTAAGTGGATCTTCTAAGTCAGACTTCTTTTGTAGGAGAAAACAATTTTTTACCAGTCATTTAGCTCCTGGGTGGATATTTCTGTTTCATTGTAATATCTTCATTGTGAGCTAAATCAATCCACCAAATCCAAATCAGTTTAAATTCACTTGAAAACAAGGCACTTAACAGACAAATCCTACATTAGTCATATGAATTATCCTGTGTAAGAAGAAATAGTATTTTCTTACTATCAGTTGATTGAGAGATGCCTAACATCTATGTGCTGAGATAGACTATGAAGCATCTGAAGTGTAACACTCACAGAAATGATGGCTCTCAAGCTACATCAGAGTCACCCTAATGAGTGGTGGTGGTGTGGGAGAAGATCCCTTGACAGCTTCCCACAGCAGCAATAGATGCACCTGCTTTTCTCTCTCCAAACAAGTGTAAATTAGAGCTGTACCAGATGTTTTGGTTGAATAAGCTGCAAGAGCTGCACTGAGTCAGCACTTCCAGTACACCCCACTAAAATTGCCCTGAAAGTTTTATTTGGATGCTCAGCAGTAAAACACATGTAACCACTTAGCAGGAAGAAGAATAGGTCATCGGGGATTTGGCTTGGCTTCTGTTCCTTTTGTTGAACATGCTTTTCTACTTTTTTCCACAAGTACAACAAATTTCTGCCAGACTGTCCTTCCTATGACACACCTACGACTAATCCAGTAGCAAGACAATCATTTTGATTCACTTGTCAGTTAAGACTACCTTTTAGCACTTCTCTCGTGTGCGGCTGCTGTCAAGAATGAGACCAACTCATTCATGGGGCTCTGGCCCTGTCTAGTGTGACTGCAGACCCCTCCATAGCAAGCAGTTGAGCAACCACATGCGGTGAGCATTAGGAGCCACTGCCTCCTCAACAATGCAAAAGCACAGCAGCCCTGAATTCAAGAGTGTGGCGGTCCTTCCATTGTCTGCCTTGCAGAACACACTGAAAGTCAGACCCTGCCCTGAAGTTCCAGCTGAAATAAACAGGAGAAAGAACACATATCTGCCTTGTATCTCCATATAAAAGAAACCAAACTCCATCCAATGTCATACAGAAAATTTACAGCAAAGCCAGGAGTGAAAGGAAGGGCTATTTAGTTCTACCGTAGTTTTATAGTTTTATAGCCACTGGAGTTTTACTGATTTACTTTATTCATGACCAGTCAGAAGAATAGGGTACTCACTGCCAGTGCATACTAACCATAGTGGGAAGCCCATGGTAGTACAGCAGCCTGCTTCATAATAGCACAAAGACCAGACCTGTCCTCCTCATAGCCTCATGAATGGGAATAAAGAGACATTAAACTAATTTAAGGGTTTTTTTGTACATCCAGCACATTTTACCCAACTGTGTTCAGCAGCTTGAAGAGTCTAAATTAGTGCCTTTCAAGAATTCAGATTGACAGTATTCCTTTTGAGATAGCAAGGAGAAAATGTTCTGCAGATTATTGGTCTTACAGCCATGACAAAAGAGTTTCTCCATGATTGTTCAGTAGCTCCAAGCATGCTGCCTGATCTATTGTTCCATCTATCTAGTTTTACCAACACCTAAATGGACACAGCTGCATTCTGCTGGTTCTTAGAATTGCATCCTTCGGATATGGCTTCTACAAAGGCTGTGCCATCAGCAAGAAAGAGGAAGGACATCAAGTATGACATCACAGAGAAAAATATTTTGTTAGAAACAAATGCCTTGTGAAAAGCTAACAAACAACGTTTGATACTTCCTTCTGCTACATCTGGTGCACATCTTACATACTGCTAGTATTAAACATCAATAAGTCAAGTTGTGTATGTTGCATCATCTGCAAACGCCTATTAGCTATAGAAAGAAAGTACCCTAGATTTGCAGATAAATTCCATTTTCTAGTATTGAGTTACATCTTCTCATTGTGGTAAGATTTCTGTTTAAGAGATGTAATTTACTACCTTTAGTAACTTTTGTATCATAAAAAAACTCCTGCTTCCCAATAAGCATATTTATTCCTAGAAAATGCAAATTCAGTAAAAAATGTTTTGGTTGGTGGAAGAAAAGTTGTTAATTTTCATGACATTCTGCAAAATGCAATCCTAATATCTCATTGCCAAGATTTTCAGCCTGGCCTTTAAACCGTGAGAAAGTATTGATGTTGCCAGTTGAAAGTGCAGAATGTGTGTTTTGAGGACAGCTGGGTTTTCAGTAAGTGAAGTAGCTTTTTGCTTTGCCAAGGCAAAACTCAGAGCAATCATCTATTCCTTTCCTTTTTTTCACTAACAAAAAATGACAAACAAACCAACCCAAAATAAATGTAAAACAACAAAACCCCCTTACATTTATTGATTAAAAGATACTTCCCCCATTTTCTTATAATAAAATGTTGTCCAGAGTGACATCCTGAGAGACTAGCAAATACAATGAAATTTTTGTGTTTTTAAACCCAGCTGCATTTCTAATGACATCTTAAAATCCAGCATACATGATCGTATTTTTCTTGTCTGCTGATGTCCTCCTTCTTCTGCACCTGAAGAAAATTCTGCACACAACTGATTTCAACAGCACTTGATAGTAGGCAAAAAATGACAAAAATTATAAATTTTGAGATGGTTCAGAAATATCAGACAGACAGAAGAGAGAGGTTCTATCAGTACTTCTCTAAAGAAGAAAATACAATATAAACTTGATACTTGTTAGACACTGAAGAATTCAGGCAGAAGAGACACTACAGAGTACCCATCTCCTTTGACCTTTATAATGCAGATTCTGTGATGGTAAATAAGGTAGAACACAAAGATAACCTTTTTCCATATGTGGAGAAGCCAAAATCATCCACTTACATGTGGTTTCCCCTTTCTGTATTAAGGAGCAAGACTGAGCATAGTATGAATCAGAGTTTTTTACAAAGTTAACTGATCACCCAACTATCATGAACCACTCATCATTCATACCATTCACTTTACCATTTTTTTTTCTCTTCCTTTTTTGCCCCCTTTTTTAAAAGTCATATTAGATATCTTCAGACATGAGTGATAAACCAGGTCTGACCATCCATCTGCAAAGTATCAGCCTATATTAACCCTACAGTCACCCTGACATGTAGCAGGGATCCAGGAAGTCAGTGACACACCCACGAAGCAAACTGGTCATTTCATGTGGATGTCCTGGACCATGGCTTTATGACTTATATGGTAAATGAAGTCTCCGGAAAGAAAAAAAGAAAAAAAAGAAGTTTCTTCTGCAATGGAAACTCATTGTCCATTGCAGTGGACACAATGCACAATGTGTCCGTTATTGCAAGGACTCATGGTCCATTATGCCAATATGTTATCCTTCAGTTGTCTAAGAATGTGGCAGACAATGCTTTTTCATTACTGGGACTCCAAAGAAGAAAACTGTGTAGTAGAAAAGGAAAGAAAGTGTGTAAGGCAGAATGTGTGGAGATGCATAAGAGCAATATTGGATAAAATATAGTAAAAGTTATTCATTGTTAATACTAGCATGAGGACAATATACTAGTAAACAGAAAAAATAGCCATGTCAATGTAACTGTCTCCTATGCAACCCCTCTCATGTTCGGCCTGAGCGGCCAAATGCCCATCACTGTGAACTTGAGACTGTCAGTGAAGCCTCCAGCGCACAAACATGAGAGGCCTGCAAGTTGTTAAGCATAAGAAAGAGCAAGTATCTGTTGAAACTCACTAAAAAAATATAGCAAGCTCCTACAGAAAATCAGAGCCAGTGCGTGGCTGCAGCTGGGAGACACCTCTTCAGACTATCTAATCCAAAACCCCTCCTCAAAGAAGAGTTAACTAGAGCAGGTTTCCTGGGGCTTCACACAGTTGAGCTCTCTTTGTATGTAAGCACAGCTCTCTGGTCTATTAGCTGCTCCTCCCCGTTCTGGGTAGTCAGCAGCTTACTGGTGATGCCCTCTGCCCCTCATCTAAGGCATTAATGAGAGGTAGAACAGGATTAAACTGGGGTATTGCTGTGGTTGACTGGCTTTTGCAATAGGGTACCTACCACCTCTCTGGACAGCCTGTGTTAGTGCTTCACCAACATTTTTTTTTGTAAAAAATTCTGTCATTATATCTAATCTGAATCGAACCTTGTTTTGTTTAAAACAATTACCCCTTGTCCAACAGGCCCTACTAAAGAGTCTGTCCCCATTTTTCTTATAAGCCCTCTTTAAGTGTTGAAAGACTGAAATAAGGTCTTCCTGGATCCTTCTGTTCTCCAGGCTGCACAACCCCAACTGTCTCAGCCTGTCCTCGTAGCAGAGGTGATCCCTCTGATCATTTTTGTGGCCCCCATCTGGACTCATACCAACAGGTCCATGTCTTTCCTGTGCTGAGGACTTCAGAGCTGGACACAGTACTCCACGTAGGGCCTCACCAGAGTGGACTAGAGGGGCAGAATCCTCTTCCCTCAACCCGCTGGCCATGATTCGTTTGATGCAGCCCAGGGTTGGCCTTCTTCCAGTATCCCCAAGTCCCCTTGGAGTCAGTTGCAACAGATTTCAAGAAAAGCTATATGATTATCCTATCAATTGTCAGGATTTCAGATTTCATTTCTTTTTCACCTATAGGCAAAGCCTTTAGCAAGCTGATGGCTTTGTGTTGCTTGTGCATGCCAGGCATCTGATCATAGGTGCACTTATGTAGCAATTAGTCTCTCCTACTTCTTAGCTAGCTGCAAACTTTCCTTTTAAACTTTCAACGCATTCCTCCTGTCATTTTATCAGCCCTGGCTGATGGCACTCCCCTGCCCAGTGAATTTACACTTCTTTCTTCATGTTTCTGAGGAAGAGATGGAAACCTGCCATCTTCCGGATTAGACTCCAGGTCTCACCAGCAAAGCAGTCACTTCCCCATAGGGCTGAAGCAGTTATGGCAGGCAACACTGCTTCATTTTGATTAACAGTAACTATCTGTGGAGGTGGCATGCTGCTCACATCTACACAGATGGTGATGTGACACCCTGCTGCAGCAGCCTTTAACAGGAATAGGAATACAAGTTACTCTGGTCAAATGGGTGGTGTACCTGACATAGCAGCTGCTTAGCAGAGTTATATAACTCAAACAAGTAACACCAAAGTTGTTTGGTTTAAGCTTAGCTTTCAGCCTTCTCCCTTAACTTCTGAAGGGCAGAGTATGACAGAGATGCCATTTCAGTCTTCTCCCTTAACTTCTGGAAGGGCAGAGTATGGCAGAGATGCCATAATGTGTGGAGTTGTGCGGTTTTTTGCAAGATACACTGTTGAAGTGGCAGTGCACAGCAAGTAACAGCTTGGCATCTCTGTTGCCATTACACACCACATCCCTCTGAGTCACAGTAATACAGCTACTCCTGACTCATGAACCCATAATCACCTTCCCACAGCAAATGAAGGAAGGAAGGAGGTCCGAGGGGCATATGTTTCCTTCAGTCCTTAAAACACACCCAGGGATACAGTGATGCTCCTGCTGTGTGAGAGGGTAAGAGTTCCAAAAGTAAAGACAGCTGGTGTTGTGAGGAGGCAGAGGCCCTCTTCTCACCCTCCCAGGTACAGCTGAACACACCCACTAGGAAGATGAAGTCTTTTGACCCTGAAGTATTCACATGGAGGTTTCATTGGCTGAGCTGCTGTTCAGGGAATGGTGGCAAGGGAGCTGGATGTGGCTTTTGCAAACCAGCCTCACTGCTTTTAATGAACTGTCTCTGAAGCTCTTTGATTACAGATTTAAGGGTGCATAGAGGGCAATAAATCCAGACAGAAAGCATGTTCAATGACCGTGTCTCCCTTAAGCAGTTGGTTCCTTCTCACCTACAGGCATCAGGGAGTAAGAAGAACCGTTTAAAGGAGCTAAGCACCCGCAAACAATAAGCATTTCCTGCTTTAAAAGTCCACGGTTGTGTAAAGGCTAAGAAAAGGCACAATGAGTTTTTGAGTCTTGCAGGCTATTTTTAGGCAATTTTTATTACCTTCTCACATTCCTGTGTTGACCTATCTTGAGCTGTGGAAATTGCCTCGACAGCCTACATGCATGCAAACTGGCACAAACCAATGATCTTGGCTCTTGAGAGAACAGGTCAGCAACACAGACTTGTTCTAGCAATGGGGAGACGGGAGCAGCTCTCTGCAGAAATCAATGGGCTACATGACACAATCAGTGACTGGAGTCCATCTCCCCATGATAAGTGTGCTGAGCTCACATGGGCAACACACTCAGGCCCAGAAGATAGCAGCTATTTTAAAATAGGCAGTCTTGGCTCCTACTCTCCAAGTCCAACCAATATATGCAAACTTGCAACATCACTGAGTTGCAATGAGGAGGCAAAACAGTTTAATGGAGGATGCTGGAAGATGAGGCTTTGTCTTTCAGATGAGCTGACTGAAACTCCCACACATCTGCACATGCAGAAAAGATGTACTGTCATGAGAAGAGCTCAGCCAGGTGTCTACTGAGGCTGTAACCTTCCCCGTGGTGGAACAGGCCCATTGCTCCAAAAGGGTAAACTCAGCTGACACTGATTTTCTCACTTGAAAACAGCTTCTCTTTGGATACCTATCCTTTTACTGCAGTCAAAAATCACAGAGTGGACACAATAGCTTAGAGTTAGTTAAGGTATTTTAGGACATAGACTGGCATTACAGAAAGAGAAGTGAGTAGAGTCTCATCAAAGACCTTGCAGTAGTCCCTCAACTTTTCAGCCTGTGATAGACCTTTAACACCCAACTGCTGGAAAAACAGACAATAGAGGCAATTAAGAGATTCTTATTTTAAAAGTATTTCTTGTTCCCAAACAAACTGTGATGGAGAAATAAAGGAAAAGTATGCTTCAAAATAGAAAAATAAAAGTGTTCAATCAGAATTCTATTGGAAAAACATAAAACCTGATATAAAAAGATACATGAAAGAGAGATGAAGAGTCTTTCAGGTAACATTTTTTGTATTATAGCAACAAGTTCTAATGCAAGCTGGGCAAATTCTTTAAGTTTTAGGATAAACTCCTTTCAAGACAGTCCATCCCAATGAATCATGTACTTAAAGGATAACGGTAACTTAACTCAAAGAAAGAGTCTTTAAAAAGAAGAAAGTTCCATTAACACCTACTTGAAAAAAAATGCAGCTAAAGAAAATATTAAATTCTGCAACCTTGGAAGTTTGTTTTCATAACATGAAGGGGCTCCCTAAAATGTTTCCGAAATTGCAAGTTTATAGCTTGAGGATCAGAAACACAAAGAAATCAGAACTAAATCCTTTTTAGCCATGTGTGCATAAAACACCAAAGTATGAGTTAGTATGTCCAAAACAAGTACCTAAGAATTAGCAATAGTTAGTTAGATTACTTGATCCTCAAAGCAGAAGATCATTGACCTTTTTCCAGCAGTGGTTGTAAAAAATTCTTTTTCAGATCATTTTCATATGCATAGGGGAAATTGTAGTTACTTCTGCTACTATACACAAAATCACACTGAGTGAATGTGAACCTTTCCACTAAACACGATGGAAATGGACTGTGTTCACAGACCATTGAAAATGGAGTATATTGAATTGTATTTCAGAAATGAACTGAAAAAATCACTGAAAAAAAAGGTTATCCTTTCCATACTGTACTACATTTTATATCAAACCCATGTTTTCTACAGATAAATCATTACCTTGTAAAGGTCAATTTCTAGATTCCATCTATAGTAGCAACATTTGTTATGGAAGAACAGTTCTTTTATGACAATATCAATCTGCATAAAAAACAGAACTTTCAGATTTGCTAAAAGAGATCCTTATTCAAGAAAACATGTCTTTGGAGAAGTGTTTTATGTCCCTTTTCCACGACAAATGTATTAAAACACAAACCCATAAAAGAAAAAAACCAAAACCCCATAACTTATTAGACAAGCAGAATGCAGCTCCAGAGCCAATTTGATTCAGCCTCCATACAGTACCCAGAAGTAAAAATTGCTTACATTTTGCTTATGTTCACTCCCTCCTCTACAGGGAATAAGGGAGCCATTTCATTTCATTTCAGAGAAAACACACACTTCTTGACTACAGCAGCTACACTTTATAATAGTGTCTCTAGTTCTTAACACTATAATTTTTCCTCATAGAAAACAGAAACTAAAAAAAAACAGGAAAAATCCATCAATTCATCTAGAGGCATGCAGAATGTAAACATACTCTCAAGACAAATAACGTAGGACAATACATAGGGCATTAACAATTTATTTCTTTCTGAATAATTCTAGTAATTTATTTCAGTTTGTACATAAAAACAAGAGCTAGAATATTTTTCTTCTCTAGGAGAACACAAAATAATATTGCAAAGAGATGACAGAAGAGCAATGCCTAAATCACTTACATAAAACATTATGTTCAAATATTCATTGCCATTAAGGTGACATTGAAATACGAGCCTCATGTCAATCCAAATAATACAACAGGAAATGGCACTAAAAAACTTTACAGAAACCTGACTGCAACTCCATCACAAAGGACTGAGCTCCTTTCCATACCATGCAAGTGATTACTTACAGCAAGCACAAGACAAGTAAGAAAGCTAAATCTTTAAATCTTCTTTGTATCCTTTTGCACAGATTTATATGACGTCATGAGGATCAAAGCAAAGCAGAATGAGCCCTTATCCAGGCATATAGACTAGTGGTTCTTTTGGAATGATCAGCTGAGAACATCAGGAAATCCAGGAAAGTATTTTAAAGATTCCGTTTAGCAAACTCAACAGACCTCATTTGTCAAGGTATATCATGCTATCACACAAAATGCAACACTGCATAGTAAGTTCACACCTATAAGTTTTTCCATTGTCAAATAAATTCCTAAAATATGTGCATTCTTCTCAAATGGAATAATTTTGCTTGGTCATGTGGAGTAACTGCGTAAGTTATTAAGCCTCTTAAAACTCCCTTCTTCTGCATTCAGAAAACAATAATTATGGTCTTCTGAGGTTCATTTCAGGTGGTTGTGATCTTGTAGACAGAGCACTCTGCAGCCAGCCAGCCTGTGTTAACATAATCATTTGGTCAGTAAAGTGTGAAAACCAGAGATTTTTAAAATGTGAAAAACTTTGGTGATACAATTGTGCATTACTGGAATTCATTTCAACACCTAACTGGCATCACAACATGAGAAATTTGTTTGTTTTCAGAAATATACTTACATGCTTTACAAATTTTCCCTATAAGGTTTGAGCAAGTGCT
The DNA here is from genome assembly GCA_013400055.1 of Nycticryphes semicollaris. Classification (NCBI taxonomy): domain Eukaryota; kingdom Metazoa; phylum Chordata; class Aves; order Charadriiformes; family Rostratulidae; genus Nycticryphes; species Nycticryphes semicollaris. The sequence goes on along the minus strand of VXBJ01000741.1, from coordinate 106,384 downwards.
TAATAAACCAGCAGAATACCGTTTCTTCTTTTTTTTTTTTCAGTGAAAAAATAATTTTGTACCTACAGCATTGTTCCTCCACAGTAACACCAGCAGCAATACAATCTTTAATCCTTCCTGTGAGCACTGAGAAGACAGGATTGTACAACATCCCTGCACTGCTGGCCTTTGCAGCCCACACTGTAGATATCTAATGCAAGAACTGCATAGGCAGAGAAAGCTTGGTCAGAACTCTCTGTAAAACATCACAGAGGTGGCTTCGGTGTGCAAGTAAAGCCTGGCTGTTGTCCTCAGTACCCCTGAGAAGAACTCTTATTTAATACTTTGCAAAGACTAATCTGAATAGCTTACATGAGTTCCAAATGCAGAACTGCTTACAGATATATTTTCTCTACAGAAGTCTTCCATGTAAACTTTGTCTTCCTGTTTACAAACATTTGATCCTTTTTAAGGAATATACTTGATTTCCATATAACTGAAATTACAATGGCTCCCAGTTAACCAGCAGGATTTTAAACATTTGTGTTGGATGTGGCCCTCCTTTTGCCTTATAACACAAACTGTCCCTTAGCCTGTCTGGCATGACAGTTGCAGGCTATAACTGAGAAACTTATGAGACTCTCAGAAGGATACTGGACAAGAAGAGCAGAAGCAACAGCTTTCCTTGCTGAAAACTTCCTCTAGAGGCTAGATCTTTAGCACATAAGACTGAAGAAGAAAAAATAACTGCCAAAAATAAGAGAATGCAGCCGACAGCCTCCTGTAACTGTACTGCACCCAGTAAGCACACTGAATAGACACACTCATCTCCAAAAGGTGGAGGAGAAAAGGTTGTGTGAAAGAACAGATAATGGGTATTTTAGGAGGGATCCTTCTTCTGCTGGTGCTTGGAGGGCAGGGGCTACAACACTAATACATGCAGCACACCCTCAACAGTGAGTCTGTTTCTAAGAGAGACTCCCAGTCCCTTGTTTCCACACAGCTGGCACTGGTTTTGGAATATTTGCTTTTGCTAGACGGTTCTCCAGAGAACTTCACTGAAGGTTGTTTTTTCTCATAATTTTCAGTGAGGAGACCAGTGCCATGGACAAGGCAGTGTATGTTGTATACCTGGACTTTACAGTGCCTATGACGCTGTCTCCCATACTCTCCTTACCACCAAACTGGTAAGATATGGACTGGATAAGTAAACAGTGCAGTGGGTAGAAACTGACCTGACAGGTAGTGACAAGTGACATCCCTCAGGGATCAAGAAGGGCACAAAGACCTTTTAATGTCTTCACCAATGACCAGGATGATGGCATGGTGTCTTCTCTCAGAGGGTTTGTGGATGACACCAAATTGGGAGGAGTGGCAAATTCATTTGAGGGAAAGCCTCTTCAGAGACTTTACTCTTCAGAGGGACTTGGAGAAAGGGGCTACAGAAACCTTGTGAAGTTCAACAGGAGAAAATTTAGTCTTACTATTGGGACGGAACAAGCCCATCCAACAATACAGGCAGGGGTTGACTGTCAGAGTATCATCTCAGCACAAAAAGATCTCAGGGTCCTTGTGAATAGCAGGTCAAACATGAATCAGCTGTGTTTCATCAGCAAGAGACCCAGCTGTGTCCAGGGTTGTAGCTGTAGCTACAGAGCTGTAGCTGGCAGATCTAGTAGAGTAATCCTTCCCCTCTATTTAGTATTTGTAATACTGTATCTGGACTGCTCTGTCCAGTTCTGGTCTTCTCAGTACAAAAAGGACATTGACAGATGGGAGCGAGTCCACTGAAGGCCACCAGGATGTTCAGGAAGAGAAATACATGATGTACAAGGAGAAGCTCTGAAAGCAAGAACAGTTAATCTTGGAGAAGGTGTGTTGTTCACTACAGCTACCTTATCAGAGGATACAGAGAGGATAACATCACACCCTTGCCAGATGTGTACATGACAGGACAAGTCAGAACACGGGAAATTCTCATTAGGTATTAGGAAATATCTTTGCCATGAAGGTGGTTAAATACTGACGCATATTACCCTGATATATCAGATCTTCATCCCTGAAGGTGATTGAGACTTCACTGGGTGTGGCCCTGAGCAATCTGATCCAATTAAACCTGATTTGAGTGTAGAATTGGACTAGAAGATCTCTGGAGATTCCTTTGAACCTGAACTAGTCTGAATTCATAGCCCAAATAAAAGGTGTTTCAAAGATTATAAAGTGAAAAAATGCAGAAGGGGTGAGATTGCTGCATTTAGGCACAGAACTCCATTTTTATTTGCAGTTTTTGAAAAACAAAAGCCAAACAAAAAACAACAAACCAGAACAGTCAGCTGCTTCAAATATATCTTCAATTTGGTTTATAGCTTGCATATTTGTCTAACAGAAGATACAAAGCAAAGCCAGTCCTTCCCACCAGTTATATTAGATCATATTAGAAGTATAAATGGTCTCTGAGACTCACATTAGATTGAACCAGTGCAAATAATTTCTGGATAAAAATATAAGGAGGTTTTACTACCCATATGCGGTTTCTAATGCATTCAAACCAGGAAACTAAAGGATGTCCTAGAGCTCACAGCTCCTGGGTACACAGTAAACACATACAAACATGACAGAACTGTACCAGTCTATCCACCCAATCTGGCACTCATCTGTCTGCACCTGTCCATATGCATTCCCGCAGAACTTCTCCTAGAGGAAGAAATAGGCTTTCATGAGAAAGGTATTGAAAGCTTTTGATATCCAGGATTAATCACTCAAGAGTCCTACCAAAGTCTTGCTTACCAAGTTAAGCAAGGTGAAGTAGCTCAGCGTTCTAATGCTTCCTGGCCATAGGAAGTACTAGGATGCTCTCACTTCACTGAGCATCCCCTTTGTGCAGAATTCCGTGCGCAAGCTCTTACATGAGATAAGTAATATTTGAAACAACACTACTTGGTAGTACTTTTACCATGGAGCCTCAAAGAGTCTTTCTGCTGCCTTTGAAAAGACCACCTTCTAGGTAACCAGACAGCCCCAGTGCTTGCTTAGATGATGCCACACTAACACTGTACATTCTCTGTATGCCCACTCTCTGTACCCAGCTACCTGAGAAAAGAAATAGTTCAAGAGGTGATCCCTACACTGTTTTCTCTGGGCTACAACTGTGAGTCCACCGCAATGTGTGTCCAGGATTCAGTATCTCCTGAGCCTATCTGTGGATATGTGGAAGCACAGGTCTGATACTGTTTGTTACCACACAGGGTATGTATGCTGCCTGTCAACCTTTCCCACCTAGCATCCCCTTGATCATTTGAAACATTAATGTACTGGGCAATGGATCTTAAACTTTATTCCCAGGTGCTCACTTCTGAGTGCAGTTCACCCACAGTTAAAAGCAAGCGTGCAATGCATTCACCAGCCCTGCACTGACCATAGTCCGCTGCAACCTAACTTGATAATGGTAACAAAGTTTGACTAAGGAGGGAACACTGAAACCTGGAGCATTTGTCTGTTAGCCATGACCAGACCGGCTTGAATGAGCACAGGTTTATCCTGCACCGTGGTACCCCTCTTTCTTGCTCTTTGTAGACCTTGTTCATTAAAGTGACATAACGAGTATAATTTTTTGTTCCTCCCGAATGGTCATTTAAGATTTGTATGATTCTGTCTACTTGTGTGACCTTCTAAATAAACAGGGAGGTCCTCATCTGATGATTCTCCATCAGATGTTTTAACTATTCAATAACTCTAATATGTGAATGATAAAATAATAATGCTTTGAGTAATAACGATAACCATGCATGCATAATAAAAACCTTTTCTGAAGATTTTGGCGAGCATTCCCTGCCATAAATACAAACTTCTTCATAATGTGATTTTCAATAATCAACCTTATGAATAAAATAAATCTTATTTAGCTGTCAGAGAACAGAGAGGTGGAAGCAATGCGTACAATTCTGCCAGATTTGCTATACCCTATTTTGGAACTGAGGTAATGCAGAAGATTTACACAGGATACAGTTACTATTAATACAAAGCTACAGCCTGTATCAATAGAAATTATCCTGATTAAGCCTTGTATTTGGGGTCTAAGTTAGCCCACAGTTACAGCTCTATCTTCAGTGAGGTGCTGGTGATGCGTCCTGAGGCAGATTGACTCAAATATTTCAGTTGTTTTTTATTTCTACTTCATGACTTAAGGATAAACAATAATATCTTGGTTCGTGTCACGATTTATAGTCACATAAGAAATTATTTGAAGGTTATAGGTTTTTTGTTTTCTCACCAGAACTAAAATGATATTTCAACTTCGCTTCTATAAGCTCAAGATTTTGTGATTTGTTTCCAATAATTTGAGGGTGGAGCTTTGACACACTCAGTTCAGTATGTATAATGACAGTTTTAATATTATGCCCATCTCTTAAAAGTACCAAACAGCCTTCTTTTTCCTTGTTACAGAGTCCAGATTTGTAATTTCCCCACGTACTGTTCTTAAAAGATTTTTATGCTTCAAGAGAGTGCATCAGACAGGAAAGTTAAAAGAAAATCTGCAATGCATTTGTTATTTGCCCTTTTCTTAAAAACTCTTCAGACTTCTGATTTTTGCCCTTGTTTCTTTTGTTCTCAAATGGAATACTTTATTAACAAGAGTTGTCATCATTGTAACACATGCATACCCACTCTGAAAAAAAAAGAAAAAAGATATTATAGCTTCTGTTGAGCAAAATCAGGTGTAAGAAACCTTACACATGTTCATATTCATAGGCAACTATGTCCACATAATTTCCAAAGCTTTTTTTGGAACCTTTTTAAGGAAGAAGAATTTGGAAAAAAGTAATTCTATTACGGCAAATTCAATAGTTGCATGGCAGAACTGTCAATGAGAATGATGACACAATATGGACCTTTGCATGAAATTTATTTTTACAATACAGGGGAAAATTTATTAATGGACAGAAAATAGGCAGTTTGCAGTAGGCTCAAGCAGCATTAGGTATTCTTGCAGTATTGTGTGAGGAGTCAGCAAGAAAAATGCTTAGCTTTCTCTGGAACAGTTGCAGACTTTTTCCAGTGTAGTTGGCCTTACTCTGATCTCCTCTGACACAGTGACCCTCTAAGCAAAATCTCTGAGTGCCACTTGACAGACAGTTATTGCTGTTCATCCATGGACAATCCTTACTGGATCCCATCTCATCGAACACAACCTTCTTTTAACTATTTTCTTCTGAGGGTTTGGGGGGTTTTTTGATTGTTTTTGTCTCTGCACTGTTGAGTTTGTAATACCATTTTTCAGCACAGATGTACATGCATGACATTTCATTATTACCTGAGCCACATGCCTGACACTATTTAGCACATCCATAATCACATCAGGACAGTAAGCCCTACCAGGGTGCCCATGTTAACGTGGTTCAAACCACAGGCACACTCCTCCTCAGCAGTTGCATTCTGGGATGAGAAGTCCAAGGATGCTTCATTGCCCCATCACCAAGTAATCGCAGAGGAGGTAGTGCTCTTTGCAGTCATGGAGGGACAGACAGGAATACACATGTATACCAAACAAACATAGGCAAATATTGTGGAGCTGAGCGATGCCCCAGTATTGCTCTCAGCCTACTTATGCCAGGAACGAACTCAAAGTGTGACACCAGTTTGGAGCAGCAAAAAGGCATATCTTCTAGGCAAATCAGGCAAATCCATCAATGAAAATCCAGCTTATAACTTCAGGAATTCACCAGGCTCAGGAAGATCCTGTGCTGGGAGCTGGGGAACATACAGGGGCGAGCAAGTAGCTTCTTGGAAGACTCAGATGGAAGAAGGAATGTTACAGAATGTGAAAAAAAGGGACTGGCCACTTGGGAGAAGTATAGTAGCATTGTCAGACTATGCAGGGATACAACGAGGAAGGTGTGGACCAACTTGGAATTAAACCTGGCAAGGCTTAATTGTCCTGTCAAGGACAGTAAGAAGGTCTACAAACAAAAGGAAGATTAGGGAAAATGTGGGCCTGCTGCTGAATGATGTAGGAGCCCTGGTGATGGAGGATGCAGAGAAGGCGGAATTACGGAATACCTTCTTTGCTATGCTCAGGCTGGCCATCAGGAACCCAAGACCCTGGAGGTAAGAGAGAGATATGGAGAAAGGAAGACTCCTCAACCCAAGACCCTGGAGGTAAGACAGAGCTGAAGAAAGGAAGACCCCTCCCTCAACCAAGGAGGGTCAGGTTTGAGATCATTTAGGCAAACCTGACACACACAAATCCCATGGGATGCACCCACGAGTGCTGAGGGAACTGGTAGATGTTACTGCAAAGCCACTTTCCATCATCTTTGAAAGGTCATGAAGAACAGGAGAGGTGCCTGAGGACTGGAGGAAAGCCAATGTCACACCAGGCTTCAAAATGGACAAGAAGACAAACCACGGAAACTACAGGCTAGCCAGTCTCACCTTCATCCTTGGAAAGATGGTGGAACAGCTCTTCCTGGATGTCATCTCCAAGCATGTAGAGGAAAACAAGGTTATCCGGAGTGGTCAACATGGATTCTCCAAAGGAAATCATGCTTGACCAATCTGATAGCTTTCTATGATAGAATGACTACCTACGCAGACAAGGGGAGAGCAGTGGATGTGTTCTATCTCAACTTTATCAGGGCTTTTGCCACTGTCTCCGATAATGTACTCACAGGTAAGCTTAGGAAGTGTGGGTTAGATGAGTGGACAGTGAGATGGATTGAGAACTGGCTGAATGGCAGAGCTCAGAGGGTTGTGCAGAGTCTAGTTGGAGGTCTGTGACAACTGGTGCTCCCCAGGGGTCAGTACTGGGTCCAGTCCTGTTCAATATATTCATCAATGACCTAGATGAGGGTACCGAATGTACCCTCAGCAAGTTTTCTGATGATACAAATTTGAGAAGCCTGTGCTGCCTTACCACAAGACCTGGACAAGGACAACTGTAGGGTTCTGCACCTAGGGAGGAATAACCCCATGCACTGGTACAGGTTAGAGGTTGGCCTGCTGGAAAGCAGCTCTGCAGAGAGAGACCTGGGAGTCCTGGTGGACAACAAATTGAACGTGAGGCAACAATGTGCCAAGAAGGCCAATGGTGTCCTGGTGAGGCCATATCTGGAATGCTGTATCCAGTTCTAGGTTCCCCAGTTCAAGAAGGACAGGAAAGTACTGGAAAGAGTCCAGCAGAGGGCTACAAAGATGATCAAGAGAATGGAGCACCTATTAGGAGGAAAGGCTGAGAGACCTGTGTCTGTTTAAACTGGAGAAGAGAAGACTGAGAGGGGATTTATCAATTCTTACAAATATCAAAAGGGCAAGTGTCAAGAAGTTGGAGTCAGATTCTTTTCAGAGGTGTGCAGCAGTCAGACAATGGATAATGGGCACAAGATAGAACACAAGCAATTCTGTCTGAACATGAGGAAAAACCTTACTTTGAAGNGACAAGGACAACTGTAGGGTTCTGCACCTAGGGAGGAATAACCCCATGCACTGGTACAGGTTAGAGGTTGGCCTGCTGGAAAGCAGCTCTGCAGAGAGAGACCTGGGAGTCCTGGTGGACAACAAATTGAACGTGAGGCAACAATGTGCCAAGAAGGCCAATGGTGTCCTGGTGAGGCCATATCTGGAATGCTGTATCCAGTTCTAGGTTCCCCAGTTCAAGAAGGACAGGAAAGTACTGGAAAGAGTCCAGCAGAGGGCTACAAAGATGATCAAGAGAATGGAGCACCTATTAGGAGGAAAGGCTGAGAGACCTGTGTCTGTTTAAACTGGAGAAGAGAAGACTGAGAGGGGATTTATCAATTCTTACAAATATCAAAAGGGCAAGTGTCAAGAAGTTGGAGTCAGATTCTTTTCAGAGGTGTGCAGCAGTCAGACAATGGATAATGGGCACAAGATAGAACACAAGCAATTCTGTCTGAACATGAGGAAAAACCTTACTTTGAAGTGACAGAGAACTGGAGCAGGCTGTCCATAGAGGCCATGGAGTCTCCTTCTCTGGAGATATGCAAAACCTGCCTGGATATGCCCCTGTCCAACCTGCTCTAGGTGAACCTGTCTTGGCAGGGGGGGTTGGCAGACGATCTTTGAAGGTCCCTTCCAACCCCTGCCATTCTGTGATTCTGTGACTATGCTAAGAAAGCTTGCGGTATATTTGCATTTCTCCTAGGTATTCACCTATTCAGGCACTTCAGTATTGTGTTCCTCTGAGTCTATATTTTAGGTTTTAGGCAGTAAGACTTCCCATTTCCATACTGAGATGAGCAGTGTGGGATAGGGAACAAAAGTTGGTTGCATTAGGGCAAGGAATCTGAAATCTCTTTCCATCCCAATATGCAATGCAGTTGCAGAACACCAGCACATGACCGCATGAAATGTTTTGGTTTTCACTGAACTGGATGAACTGCAAATGTGGAACATCTCTTTACTTAGATTCTTCCCAGAGTTTTTGATTCTTATCTTGTATCAGGTCATCACAGAAGCTAGCCTGAGGTGCCCACAAGGAACAGAACCAGATGGAGCAGTAGAGAACACAGAGGCGCAAGAATTCCCTCTCAGGCTGCCAATGGAGCTTCAACAAGACCAATACCATCCCACTTGGTGGTATCTGGAGATGCTAAAGCAGCCAGAAAGGAATATTTTCTCAGTCAGGAAAAAAAAAAAAAACAATGCCACCACTCAGTTCCCACATTCAGTGGGAACATTATTTCTAACTGAAAAATAAATACATGTGCCATAACAGAGCTATGACCACAAGCATACGAAGACAACAAGCATGATGTGATGTTCGCCTAGCATCTTCCCAAGACGGAGACTGTTCCTGTTGTATAGTTTTCAGTGGACCTTTCTCCCATGACTTTACTCAGTGGTTTTAGGAGAATATATAAAACTTTCAGTATGCAAAATACCCTGTGACAAAGACGTCCATGGGTGTGAGCCTTTCAGAGAGATTTATTTTCTGGTTTGGTCTGAGCCACTACTAAATAGTATCACTGTAAGCCCTTTAATCTTGGGACCAGAAGAAAGAGTGAGTTTTCTCTTCTCTTTCCTGCATGCCATTTATGGCTTCATAAACCTTTGTGTACTTTCCAGGTTTTCAACTCTGAAGAAGCCAAGCTAGTAGACCCTATTCCTTATTTCATTTATACTACAATCAACTGTACCTTTCAATCTTTGACTGTAACCCCTGTAAGATTTGGGAAATTTTCAGTGGCATGCAATTTAACAAAAATAAATCACAGAACCACAGAATGGTTATAATTGGGAAGGACCTCTGAGGTCACCAAGTCCAACCATACACAAAACCACAACCCACCCCCTACAATCTCGGCCACTAGAGCATGCCCTGAAGTGCCACATCTACACATTTCTTAAATACCTCCAGGGATGGTAACTCAACCACCTCCCTGGGCAGGCCATTCCAGTGCCTGACTATCCTTTCAGTAAAGTAATTCTTCCTAATATTCAGTCTAAACCTCCCCTGCTGCAACTTCATACCGTTTCCTCTGGTCCTGTCATTATTGACTTGGGAGAAGAGGCCAGCACCCACCTCTCTACAACCTCCTTTCATGGAGCTGTAGAAGGCAATGGGGTCTCCCATCAGCCTCCTCTCCTCCAAACTAAACATGCCCAGTTTCCTCAGCCTCTCCTCATAGGACTTGTTCTCCAGACCTTCACAAGGCTAGTAGCTCTCCTTTGGATCTGGGAGAGAATCTGGGAAAGCAGGTCAACAGCAGGGTCAATATGAGTCATCAGCATGCCCTGGCGGTCAAAAGGGCAAATCATATCCTTGGGTGCATAACCAGCATAGTGCATAACTCAGCATAACACAGCATAATCAGCTAGTCAAAAGAGGTACTTACCCAGCTGTATTTAGCAGCCTCATCTTCAACAGTGTCTGTGGTTCTGGGCCCCACAATTAAGAAGTATGTTAAGGCACTTAAATGCACCCAGAGAAAGGCGACAAAGCTGATGGAAGGGCTGGAAGAAATGTCCTGTGAGGAACAGTGAAGGACTCTGGGTTTGTCTAGTTTAGGGAAAATGAGGCTGAGGGGTGGCCTAATTGGTCTTCACAGCTTTCTGAGAAGTGGAGAGGGAGGTACTGATCTCTTCTCCCTGTGATCCAGGACAGGATGCATGGGAATGGTTCAAAGATGCATCAGGGGAGGTTCAGACTTGACATTAGGAAATACTTCTTTACCAAGACAGTAATTAAACACTGGAACAGGCTTCTGAGAGAGGTGGTCAATGCCACAAGCTTTAAGAGGCATTTGGACAATGCCCTTTAACAACATGCTTTAACTTTTGGTCAGCTCTGAAGTGGTCAGGCAGTTGGACTAGATGGTCACTGTATGTCCCTTCCACTGATTCTGTTCCATCATCAATCAGGACTGTACACAGTAGGAACTACCTGGGGAGTACCACAGAATTGTGCAGTGAAAAAACAGTATTCTTCACTTGGTTTCCTACTCCCTTCCTAGTATTACCCAGTGCAGTATCGTTCTGTGCCCCTGCTTGTTTGTTTACTGCTGCTGTGCATTAAGCTCACATTTATGCAGCTCCAATGCAACCCCAAGATCTCAGACCTCTGTATAAACAGTCAGCTCAGAGCCTCTTAGGTGTAAAGCTAGGATTGTCTTTCCCATGTGTATTCCTTTCCATGTGCCTACACAGAATTTCAGCTGTCTGTTTATTCTTCACTCAATCTTATTAAATTCTTCTTTGGTACAGTCCTTAGTTTTAAAACTCTGAATAAGGTTAGTATTAACAGTAAACTTTTCTCCTCGCTATTCACATCCTTTGCCATAATGCTTATAAATGTGTTTAGCAATATAGATCCTTGTCTGACTCCACTGGTGGCTGATTTCTGCACTGAAATCCCAAAACTGACTACTTGTTTTTCTCCTCTGTCACCCAGTGTATTTTCTTAGAGATCATTAGGAAAAAGTAAAAGTGATACAGTCACCTTTTATGTTATAAAATTTACAACTCCATTAGTGACTTACATATCTGGTTTTACTTACTCTTATAAAGTATATTAAAGCAAACAGAGGTCTAGGTGTAGTCACTAGCTAAGACAGTGGTTGGGCTAGTATTAAAAACATGGCCAACTTCAGAACTTCAGCTCTGGCAGTTGAAGTAAATGTTGTCACTTCATATTGTCCTTTGGAAAACTTTCAGTATTACTGAAGGATCCTTAATGCCTGAACTGGCAGAATTACTGCAGTCACTTAAATGAACA
>VXBJ01000741.1:84571-94834 GCA_013400055.1 Nycticryphes semicollaris | reverse complement strand
CGAAGACAGAAAAAATACCAGAAAAAAACTAACCACCACAAAAAGGCACAGAATCTGAAAAAAAAAAATACAGAAGAGACCTGGAGCAGTTTTTAGTTGTAACTGCGCAAGCCTAGAAAACATACAGTAACATCTAGAGCAAACCTGAAGAGAAGTCAAGTCTGAAAGTTTGCATAGTACCCAGCTGTGTACTCTGCTTTATCCATTGTACTGACTAATTTAGTAAATTTAGTAAAACTTAGTACTCATGCCCAAAATCTTCTCAGGTCATCACAACTAAAACACTAGGAAGACAGAAACTGCCCATCCAGTGTTTTTAGCCCAGTGAAGCAGGATATCACAAGGCAGCCTCGCTTTCTTCAGAAGCAGGATCTGACAAGTCTGTGGAAAGTTCAAAGAATGAAAATTGCACTGCTAGAAACTACATGAAAGCACAGGAAATCAACACTTTAGTGAATGCATCACAAGCTGTACTGAACTCTGGTCAGAATTGCTTTAACTAATGAGGCTTTTTGGAGCATTAATTTATTAGTACGTTTCTGTACTGATTCCCTGATTACTGGCACCAAGAACTTAGCACATCACCTTCTTAACCCTGTTTAGAAAACTTCCAAAATGGAAGGATGTGACATTTTCTTCTCATAGGATACCAAAACTTGGCCTCCACCAGGAACATCAATTATGATCACTCCACACCTGATCTCTTCCTGTCTCAACCCTCTTGGACAACCCTATCAACACAGTAGCACTCTAGAGCCACACCACTTACATAGTCTTACAGCAGTGACCTAGAGGTTGGGTCCCCAACAGTTTCAGACAAAGGCACAACTTAATGAAAAACAGCAGAATTGCCAGAGGCTGACATCTCTCCCAAATCTCTTGTACCACCTGGGAAATCCTGTGGGCAACATATTCCACAATGACCACAATGACCTGGCTCTTCCCCAGCGCATTTTCCGTCTTAATTTTCTCACACCACTACAGAGTGGTGCCACTATGATGGCACTTTCATCATAATTGCTTTAATTTGCAAAGGAGTACTCAAGCGGTAAGAAACCAGAGCAATGTCACCACAAACCAACACTCCTTCACACACTGTGTGCTCCAGTGTGTTAGCTGGCAAGTGATTTTTATACCATTGGCTGTCCACAGGCATTAACACAGTGTGGACACCAGCATTCCCCACACATAGTGACTACAGGCTAGAGTCCTGGCCTCTCATCTCCAGCCTGTGTTCCCTTGCAAAGGGCAGCATTTTAACTGAGGATAGCTGGACTCAGAACAGTTATTCCCAAACACTGCATTCAACATCAAAACATGATCTTCTCCTCATCTCTTAACTTCATTGTAAATCTGGAAGTGGCAGGATTTTTCCCACGTATCTGAAAAAACCTGAGGTCTGCAGGCTCAAAAACTACTACACAGCACAAGTGAAAATGACTGATATGATACAAGGTTTTATATACCGCTAAACAAAACAAACAGGGTAAGGGCCTCACCAAAAGAAATCTATTTGGTTACATGGTGATATGGTAATTCAAAGACCAGCACAGATTTATTCTCCTCCTGTCCCTGATTTCCTATAGGTCTTTGGACAAATAATTATTCTGTCATGTTGGTGAAATGGATGCTATTTACAAGCCCAAGTAGTCAGGTTGCTCTAGCATAGAAATACAAGTTTCTGGTGGTAGTCCATAACAATGACAATGTTCAGAAACCATGAAACCAAAGAGAATGATATTCTAGAAATGACTACACCTCACTAGGAACCCCAGGTAGCAAAAAAATATGTTTCTTATTCCTTTCTTCCATTAAAATAAATGAATGGAGATAACATAACTCTTCCTCAACACTACATTTTAGGTAATTGAGGGGGGTGAGTGTGGGAAGTGACATAAATGGAGCTGTAGATGCACAGAAGCTATCAAAGCACAGAAAGTATCAAAAAGCTAGACATCTAGGTGCTCCTCACTACCTGGGAAGTTCAGTCAAACCCCTCTTGAAACATGTAAAGAATTGCTTCCTGCCTTTTGAGTCTTGCACAGGGCACATGATCCTGCAAGAAATTGGGTGGTGCTGGACACAACTCTTCCTGTCCATGCTTCCCTCCACCCACCAGCACCACTGCAGCTTTAAGTGAACTTAGCCAAGGGCTTCCCTTCAGGTACCATGTTCCCCATGGTGCTCCTGTGATGATATACTTAGACCCTTGACTAAACCAATAGCAGTGTGGTACAGTTTCCAAAGCAGGTGAAGGCCTTATCTGCAGCTGAGCCAAGGACTCCTTATCTGTTCTCTGAAAACCCAAAAAGGAGCAGAGCAACACATTAAGTATCTATGCATATGGACTTGGTCACCAATCATGCAATCAACACATGAACAGCAGGTGGCTTTTCCAAGATTAATTTATGAAAGAACAAAGTAAGTTGTGGGTACAAGGAGCCTTACACATACCTTTCCATCTTATGTGATTTGGCTACAAGCCAACAACTTTATCCCATAAATATGACAGCCTAAATGAGTCTTTTTTGAGCTCTCCCTCCTAGGCAGCATGTCTGCATGGCAATGATCTCTCCTTGAGCTGGGATGCCTTTTAAGGTGGCTTCTCAAGGCAGAGAGACGTTTTACACATGGCAGATCTTTGGTAAGTGACCAATATTGTGCATAACCGTGTCGTCTGGTAACTTTGATTTTGCCTTGGTAACATTAATTGCCTGCTGAATTGACACTACTGAAACATATAAAATCCTTTAGATATAAACTGTTGACCAAGTCTGAAACCAGTTCTGCACCCAGCCACACTAGACTCCTCTCTGAGAAGAAGCTTAGAAAACAAGAGGGTCCTTGTAACTCAACAGGAGAGTCACCCATTTGCAATAGCTCCATGCTCCCAAACAGAGCACTCTCCCATGAACCTCCCTTGAGGTGTTGCAAATAACTGCCTTTATGCCCAACTCTGAAAAAATGCATTTCATAAATTTGAGACTGGCCTTAGGACTATTGCTGGCTTTGTCCTCATGTCCCTTCTCTTCATGCACACACATGCACAATCATGTTTTCTTCATCCTTGCCAGTTTCTTTAGGACAAGGTCAAAGAAATTTTCCCCAATTTTTATAAATATGGGTGCTTGCTCACAACAATGGGTGAAAGTTGTTTGCTGGGATCATGCGAAGTTCCCAGCTTGACATGAGATGCTATGGGGAGGGGAGAGGGAGGAAATCAGCCTCCCAAAATAAAGACACCTAAAATAACTTATGAAAGAGAATGTGAGCATTACCCTGATTTGGAAATGAGTTCATCACTAAACAAATGTATCAAGTAGGATATAATTGGCAGGTGCCAGGCAAGAAAAATAAGTTGGGTTCATGGTTATATATCCTTATTAGGGCTTCTTAAATAGGTGGATGAAATTGTCTATTCTCTTATACCCACTGCCTTTCTTTGACCGTCACACATTGTCACATCATGTAATTCCACTGGAAGCCCTACTATCCAAAAGCACACATTTCTCTTAAGCCCTCAGCCTTTTCTATTTGACAGATGTGCTTTTTGCTGCTCTTTCATGACCTTGTCTTTCACAGGGAGATGAAAAGCAATGCTCCAGAGTAGCACAAACACATAAATGAGTGTTACAGGCTTAGGGGTTGTACTACAAGCTAACGCTATGAACAGTGCAACAGGTTGGCACCCCATTGAATTCCCAAAAGCACATGCCCCTCTGCATTTCCTGCAAGAGTGACTCAGAGTGAAGCTGGTGAAGAACAAACCTGCCCAACCCCCTAGTTTGTGGCCTTAAGAGAGTAGGTAAAAAAAAAAAAAAATAATTCAAGTGTGTGAACACAAAAATATACACCAGAGAAGCAATACAGTAAACCAAGGTGGAAGCAAAAAGGATCACAAGCAGATACATCCTGATTTCTTTCAATGGCTCTGACAGCTGTGCTTCACAAAACCCCATGAAACCAAGTCCTGCAGTCCCTGTTTAACATCTGTGGAAGCAAACTTCCCATTGACGTCAAAGACCACGTTACCTCATAAAGGACTGCAGGGCTACTTGCAGAGACACGACACATCATTCGCTGGGATTGCGAGCTTTCTGTAGAACTAACGCATCTTCATTCTCCCCTTGCACTCTTTTGTGGAAATTAAGGAGAGGCTCTGGTGATGCAAAATCAGTGCAGAGGTCAGTCAGCTGCACACTGCTATGCTAGAATACACAGACACATAAACATTGCTAACTCTGTGAAGTAAGGATAATGCACTTAATTTCCACAGTTACTGTGCCAGTTTCTCTTTTATATGCAATAAGGTTTCCTGCAGATTCAGCAAACTACCCTAACATGGGCAGCAGACTCTTCTCACGTTACCAGTCCAGTCAGTATGGGATTACTACAGCGATGCAGGTTGCAGGTTTCTTTTCTTTCCCCTCTGCCAGCTGACAAGGCTGGATGAATGGGTTGTGCACATGCTCTCCAGCTGCCACAGTTTACAGCTAACATCAAGAAAGAAGTACCCACAGGGTATCTGCAGAAGGCATGTCCTCCATGCAGCATCCTTCCTCTGCAGTGAAAACTACTTCCAGAGAAGGGAGGCAGAAAGATCAAGTGCTCAATCAAATAAACAAAGACTATATGGAAATGGCCT
This sequence comes from Nycticryphes semicollaris, assembly GCA_013400055.1. NCBI lineage: Eukaryota > Metazoa > Chordata > Aves > Charadriiformes > Rostratulidae > Nycticryphes > Nycticryphes semicollaris. Next base: position 90,189 of record VXBJ01000741.1, on the reverse strand, counting down.
TATGTATCCAGTTTGACATGTTCACAGGGCTAACACAATATTCAAGAACAAATTACAATGCATGCCAAAAATGGAAATGGAGCCAAGGTTAAGTGTAAGCAAAAACTCTATCTACGTATCAGAGATAGGCAGTGCATTTTACATCATAGTCGTGGTTTAGCATTCTAGCATTTTTGTCACAAACCACTCAAGCAGAAGTTACCAAGACATATAGGTGAAGGATTAATTGGATCTTTCATTTAGATTTACAGCTTACAACTTGCTCTTGCTTCTGACTTAGTCTCTGTCTGGCTAGAATTCGGCTTCATAGGGCCATAGCCAACCCACTACATCCAGAGGCAGCATCCTTCTTGATTTGGCAATTCAGGTCAATTTTCCTTTAGAAGTTTTGCATTGTTATTTTCCAGTATTCATCAGTATGTGAGAAGGAAGGAGGTGCACTGGAGTCCAGTGCTGCAATCCAAGGCATTAACCCACTACCATTCCCCTACATGCTTTGGCATTTCTGGGGAAAATATAGACCAAATGAAAATGTTCTGCAGACAACTCCTTTTCCTTATTGTTTGACTCACCTGCAGTAAACGATCATGACATTCACAGAGCAAATCCGTAGAGAATGACAAGGAGTAACTAAACTGGACTAAAGTACATATCACCACATTCTCTATTATTAATGAACCACAAAACTTAAAGCAAAGCTGACTTCACCATTTTAAAAGAGCCCTTCTGTAAATGCAGCAAATGTACATTCTACTGGAAAGGCAGGGGCTGAGATCTGGGGCTCTGCCAGGGTCTGTGTGAGGAAAGCATCTCTTCACACAGCAGCATATTTCAGCTCTTCCCTGCAAACTCTAACCTCAAAGGTAGTTCCTCTGGCTATTTCACAGCTGGGCCTGATTGCCAGCTATATTGCTGGTTACACTGCTGATCCTGTGCCACTAAAATCCTTTCCTTTTGCTTCAAGAGAACTAAAACTTGGGAGGTTACAAGTTTCACTGTAGTACTGTCCCCAGACCATAACACCTTCGACACAGGCATATAGTCCAGGCAAAAAGTTCCAATTGGATCATTGAAAAAAAATCCTAGAATTATTCTTCCAGATTTGCACTAGCTTCAAAATGGAAAGCATTCCCCTTGCAAGTTGAGCACACATCAATCAGAGGTCTGATTGATCACATCACTAATGACTACTACCAGTCATTGATATATATGACTGGTATATACCACTACTATGTCCTTCTACTGAAAGGGAAACAAAAAATGTTCTTGGGGAGTGCCTGCTCTGCTCCATAGAGTCACTTGTCTGCCTCAGCTTTTGACAAGATGCAGTTCTGGAGATAAGATATCCCCACTCTGCACATCATCGCTACTTTGTCAGGAGGGCTTTTCTCGGAGAGGGAGCAAGTGTGAGGTTTTGACATTTGTGCGACTGCGGGATTTTATCTAAAGGAAATAATGGCACATCTGTAGAGCCTGTCAATGCTAAATACTTACAAATGGGCACAGTGTGAGATAAACAACAGGGGAAAAGATACTGTCTCTTTTATAAACTCCATTTCCACTGCTTGAGTTCACTGAAGAGCAAACAGCCCATAGAACATCAGCTATTAATAAATCACCACAGAGATCTCCCCACCAGGGAACGGAACAAGGGAAGATCCACATGCAGCAGATATTAGCCCTGTTCTTTGCTCATGGCAAAGATCTGATGCTGTGGTAATGTTGATGAACACACAAACAGAGCAGAAGAAGATGCCTTGCTGTGGGAACAAATAGAAGTCTCAAGAGCAGCACCCAAGTAAAAGCATCAGAAACCCAATAGCCACCCTATCACCTTTTTGAAATGTAAAAATAAAATACACAAGCAGCCTCTGTTTGTCCTGTGGAGTTCATATGCTTCTCTGCAGAAAACTATGCCCTTTCTTCACCCAGAGGCAGATGCTGCATCTCCACCTGTCTCTGTACTGCTGATCTGCATTAGCGGGATATGCACAAGATACTGACTAATGTGGGACCAGAATCCAAGCTAGTAATAATATTTTTGCTGGCTCAGTTACTGTGCCACCTTCATCAGTGCCACAGGCCACTGGTGGCTATTGCTTTTTTCCCCTTTAACACTATGACTTGTTTCCTTCATTCTCCATCCTGCTCCCCCAAAATTACCCTGACATAAACCCCATCTCTGCATCCCCCATAGCACTGACCCAGGGAGAATGGTAGGTATTTCCCATGGGCAGACCACCAACAGAGGAAGCTGTTGACTTCCCCACAGCCTCAACAGAGCTGGGAGCATGCAGATCTTCAGTCTGGAAGAAGTATCTGTTGTCATCCACAAGCATTTCACTGTTAGGAAAACCAGACCCAGAGTTTTAGCCAGGAGAGTTCTGCTCAGCCCAGCTGATGACATGGTGAACAAAGACCACTGCAAGCTCCTCCTTCTTCCAGTGGCCAAAGCTATGGGGTCTTTTCCCCAGCATAAAGATGCGTATCTGAAAGGCTGCTTTAAACTCTGCAACAAAGATTCACAGAATGAAGCCCCAGGTTAGGTTCTTGTTGAACACACACATACCCCTCTAAAACCAGGTACACTTCAGCATTTAGGGAGTCCCACCTGGAAGCTCATTAGCGCTGTTTTCACCTAACCTCTGGCCATGCTGTAGTTCAGGTACTCCCCTTATAAACAGGCTTTTGCTAAATCCTTTTACCTTCTGCCTATGCATGCAGCATGCAATGACATACCATACCAATACCCAATGCCACCAAAGTAAATTAATACAATAAACATGATGAAAGGGCTAACTTAAACACTTCTATTAGAGTGCATGATGTTAATCTTGAGCCATCTTTTTTGAAACCTTTTTTCTCCTCCCCTACTTCAAGTGCTTGGTGTCCCTGCCACAGCCACAGAGAAATTATTTGACTTCTGCAGACTGCATTGCTAATGAAAAAATTGCTTGGTTTTATTACAACTTGATATATATAAATATTCACAGCATGCTAAAACTCTTGAGAAAAAGTCTTGCGTTCAGAGTATCCTGGGACACAGCAGGGAAGCAAAAACCAAATAATTCATAAAAAAACAATGTTTGTAAAACATTTTTATGAGAAGGCATCTCTAGNTTTAAAAAACAAAATCACAGAACATGCATGCATTCCCATTTTTCTTTTGAAGGAGGTAAGGCGCAGAAAAAATACAAATATGTGTAAAGCTCCTTTCCAACACAGAAGGATAGCTCCTGTAGTCAGAATGTTGCACTTTAAGAACAGAGGTTAGGGAAAGGAAAGAAGAAAGAGGAAATGTTTTGAGTTGAGCATCCAGCAGTCCTAATTAAATAAGCGTGTCCAGAGGCCTGGCAGATGGGTTCAGGGATACTGAATCAGGTTTAGGAGTTTTCATGGAAAAAGACACAGAGGTGACTCTGAAGAAGATGACAGAGAACAGAAGTAAGTAGCCTGGGAGGATACAAAGAAATTGTCTGAGCAGCCAGGGATCAGGTTAGGAAAGCTAACGCCCTGATAGAATTAAATCTGGCCAGGGACATGAAAGGCACCAAGAAAAGCTTCTACAGATATGTTGGTGTCAAAAGGAAGACTACGGATGGCCCTCTCCAGAAGGAAACAGATACTGTGTCTCCCAGGATATGGAGAAGGATGCAGTCTTCACCAGCAAGGGCTCTAACCACACTGTCCAAGTCACAGAAGACAAAGGCAGGAACCAGGAGAAAGAGCGACCACCCACTGTAGGAGACCCTCCACCCCAAACTCAAGACCATCTAAGGAACCTGAAGGTGCACAAGTCCATGGAACCTGATTGGATACATCCGCAGGTCCTGAAGGAACTGGCAGATGAAGTCACTAAGCCACTATCTGTTATTTTTGAGAAATCATGACAGTTTGGTGATGTTCCTGCTGACTGGTAAAGAGGAAACATAACCCTCATTTTTAAAAAGGGAAAAAAGGAAGCCCAGTCAGCCTTCTTTCTGTGCCAAGCAGAATCCTCCTGGAAACAATGCACATGGGAAACAAAGAAGTGACTGGTGACAGTCGACATGGCTTCACTAAGACCAAATCACGCCTGAGAAATTTGGTGGCCTTCTATGATGGCGTTACAGGTTGATAAGGAAAGAGCAACTGACATCATCTACCTGGATGTGGACAAAGCATTCAAAACTGTCCCACATGGCATGCTTTTCTCTTAGTTGAACATGGATTTGGCACCATTTGGTGGTTAAGGAATCAGATGGATGGTTGCACTCAAAGAGTTGTGGCAAATGTCTCAATGTCCAAGTGGTGACTAGTAACAAGTGGTGTTCGTACCATAGGGGGACTGGTGCTGTTTAATGTTTTTGTTTGCAACATAGACAGTGGGACTGAATGAACCTTCAGGAAATTTGCTGATGACACCAAGCTGAGTGGTGCAGTCAACACACTGGAGGGAATCACGGAATCGTCATGGTTGGAAAGGACCTCTGAGATCAGCAAGTTCAAACATAAACACACAAAATCCCCTACAATCTTGGCCACTAGAGCATCCCCTGAAGTGCCACATCTACATGTTTCTTAAATACCTCCAGGGATGGTTATTCAATCAGCTCCCCGGGCAAGCCATTCCAGCGCCTGACCACTCTTTCAGTAAAGTAATTCTTCCTAGTATCTCATCTGCCTATATCTACCCCTGCCACACCTTCAGACCATTTCCTCTGGTCCTGTCATTATTCACTTGGGAGAAGAGGCCCAACCTGAAGGAATGCCTTCCAGAGGGACATGGACAGGCCCCAGTGCCTGTCCAGAGCCTTCACTTTATTAAGTTCAAGAAGGCCAAGTGCAAAGTCCTGCACCTGAGTCGTGGCAATCCCAAGCACAAATACAGGCTGGGTGGAGAATGGATTGAGAGCAGCCCTGAGGAGACGGACTTGGGAGTGGTGCTTGATGTGAAGCTCAATATGAGCTAGTTATGTGCACTCACAGCCCAGAAAGCTAACCACAGCCTGAGCTGCATCACAAGAAGCACAGCCAGCAGGATGAGGGAGGTACTTCTGACCCTCTACTCTGCTGTTGTGAGACCCCACCTGGAGTACCACATTCAGCTCTCGGGCCTCCAGCGTAAGAAGGACACGGACCTGTTAGGGCAGGTCCAGAGGAGGAACATGAAAATGATGAGAGGGCTGGGGCACCTCTCCTGTGAGAAAAGGCTGAGAGAGTTGGAGTTATTCAGCCTGGAGAAGAGAAGGCTCTGGGGAGACCTTTTAACAGCCTNGCTCCTGTCCCATGGGTCCTGCACCTGAGTCGTGGCAATCCCAAGCACAAATACAGGCTGGGTGGAGAATGGATTGAGAGCAGCCCTGAGGAGACGGACTTGGGAGTGGTGCTTGATGTGAAGCTCAATATGAGCTAGTTATGTGCACTCACAGCCCAGAAAGCTAACCACAGCCTGAGCTGCATCACAAGAAGCACAGCCAGCAGGATGAGGGAGGTACTTCTGACCCTCTACTCTGCTGTTGTGAGACCCCACCTGGAGTACCACATTCAGCTCTCGGGCCTCCAGCGTAAGAAGGACACGGACCTGTTAGGGCAGGTCCAGAGGAGGAACATGAAAATGATGAGAGGGCTGGGGCACC
>VXBJ01000741.1:53441-63654 GCA_013400055.1 Nycticryphes semicollaris | reverse complement strand
TTTTTTTTTAAAAAAAAAAACAGGGGAAAAAATTGGCAGGCAAATTGACCAAACAAGCCATGTTTTCTTAAAGATGGTATACAAGGTTTCACGTTTCTGGTGACTAATTTTTCTGAAAAAAAAAAAACCAAAACCCACCACACCTATTTATTTCTCAGCGAGAATAAACTTACAGATACAGGATACAAGATGAAGCTTCACAAGCATGATTGCAGTATCGTGAAGCCATTTTTAGTAAACCTGAATCATCACTCTATCTTCTGAGCAATNAACCAGGGAGAATGGAAGAGAAATATTGTGTGTGTGCTATCAAATCTCTATTTTGCGTAGTTGACAGGACTGCTATTTGCCCCACATAATTTTCTCACAGCTTTACTCACATGTTTTAAAGGGGGGGAAGGATAGACACAATACTGCTGGTTTGGTCACAGCGGAGTACTGACTTGGTGGCAGACTGCTCCCAGCTTTCCTGTCCCTTTTGCAGGTAATAGTAGCCAGTCAAGGGCTCAAATGGGGGAAAATCAAGTCTGCTGTCTTTGATGTGACAGGATTTGTCTTCATATGGAAAAAATATATTCCCATCAGCCTATTAGCAATTCCCATGAATTATTTTCACACTCCAACATCCTTGCTTAAATCTGTTACTTATACTTTGCATTGTAATTGACAGACAGAATATACATCTAAATATACAATAAATATACAAAGAATATACAATCTAAACCCAGGAAAAAATAATGTTAGAGGGAAATTGTATTAAAGTAGTACATGTATTACTCAAAAGTTTGATTTCACTGTAGGACTTCTTTGGTTCACCAAAAAGCACTATGGTGGCTGGTATAACTTAGATATATTTCAGACATACTGTTTAATCATCAGAAAAGGTTTCTAAGTGTTCACATAAGAACAGCAATCTGTTTCTGCTTTTGGACATAGTACATATGAAAACCTTTTCTTCATTTTGCCATTTAATCTGAGAATGATCCTCAAGAAAATGTCAGTAATTGATCTTGTAATTTTAGGATCAATAAAATACGTTTTAAAGCACAGCATATCCTATAAGAAAAGCCTAATGCTCTTCATTTCATATTCTTCATTGTCTTAGACAGACATCTAATAGTACAACTGAAACTAGGGATTTGATTATCAAGTTTGTTACAAAGATCTGGTTTTTTAGGGACTTACAACTTGTACAAGTGTAACCCTGACATAAAATTCCAGGTTTTACCATGAATTTGAGATTATCTCCATAGGTTAGATATTTCTTGGTTACAGGCCGTTCCAACATTTCAGACAAATAACACTGTAAAAATCTAGATCTGTTAATTTCCTGTGATTGCACTCTTTAAAAATGTTCTGAAGTTACATCTCCTTAATACAGGGTCATATTTCCAATTAAAATGCTTAAGGGTAAGATTGAATTCCTTATGGTCACTGTACAGTTTTAAAATGTCTTAATTATCTCTCAGTACTTATTGGCACGTGACTAGGGCTTAGTATATGTTCCAGAAACAGTAATAGCTGATCTAATAACAGTTTAGCCTGGTAGCCCACAGGCTAATGTGGTGCTGAGGGAAAATCTTCAAATATGTGTTGCACTAATTCAATTTATGGCATGTCCTGCCCAAAAGGAGGGACTGCCCAAACAAAGCAACTAGAAGAAATCTGAGCATTTAAGTTGGGTGCAAGGGGTTGGTATATTCTTTCTATTACAATATTGGTTCTGAAACTTTCACCCTGTGTCACTTTCTAAGAGTGAAATTCACAAATTAGTGCTCTCAAAATTTGCTTCAAATAACCACTTCACTTTCCTCTGGCCAGCTCTGCTGTATACTTTCCATCCAACATTCAGCTGTCTGGTACATTTCTGCTGAAGTTTATGGGTATGTCACCCTGATGTCATCCTAGATAATCTGAGACTGAAGATCAAGTCATTTAATAAGCCATGAGACTCTTTTAAGAAGAGTGTATTTTCCTTTACAGAAGGAAAAAATCCTGACGTCCTTTTACTCCTTATTCAGATTCAGCTGCCTTAAACTTCAGTTTACCCTGAGTTAGCAGTGGAGATGATATTGCAGACTGCTTCTGCTTCACTCATTGAGTTTTAGATCTCTGGAAGACATCTATGAGCTTTATGCAAGAAAATACTTCTAGTGAAAGACACATACAAAATGGCTCTGACTCATCAGAAATCAGACCACAGAAATGTCAATGTCCTATCCAGCAGATGTATTCCAGTAGCAATAAAGCCCAGCAGAAGTTCTCAGTGTTTCACTTCCGGATTTCTACTCCTGGCATGGTACTGTCTGATGGGGATTTTAGGAAGTTAATTTCATTGTCTTTGCAAATGAGTTGTTTCACTACGGCACATAGGGATTAAACACCTCTGAAATACCACAAACATCCTCACCAGTTGGTCTCTATGGCCATTGTTACCAGAGGATAAAGAGTGGGAGAAGAGAAAGCTTATTGTGATCCTGTTAATGGGTTCAGAGGACTAAACGTTCCAAAACATTCATTGCTTTAATATTAAGACACCAGATTTTGCTGTCTTACTATCTGAAAGAATTATTTTCCAGGGATGTATTTTTGGAAACCTAATACTTGGATCTAGAGACTGTTCTTTCAGAATTTGCTTTTTCTCCCAGGTTCTACATTTTAAATGAAAGCTCATGTCACAAAAAAATACTCCGTGAAATCTGCAGGCATTTATATTATTAAATTTAGGGAGATTGAGTAGAGCTGTCTTATGAATTACTGAGTGCCACCAATCCATATAAGGAATTTGGCAGATGGTGCCTTATATGCCAACATCTGAATTTTGGCATTGCCTCACAAATGAAGGAGGAAGAGTTGTCTTACAGAAAGGAAAACTCCAGATGATAATCTCCAGTCCCAGGCAACCAGGCAGTCATGGATTTTGGATAAGCTACATACAGTCTCAAGGTGCAAATATTTACCATGCACTCATGATTGAAATGAATGCCCTCACAAAGATATTCTCAAGGGATTATCACTGGTGGATCTGGGTAGAGGCTCACTTTGCTAGCTCTAGGCCAAATGGGTCCTAGAAACCTGGAGAAGTCCTATCAAAAGGAGCTCATCCTTGCACTAGAGAAGAGCCACTGAGAAATTTCTACTTTGTTGCATTTTAGAATATCTGCCTCTTCCCAAATGACCCAGAAGCTACCAGCATATGCAGCTAATCTAAATTAGAGTTTTGGGAACATAGAGGAAATGGAAATACAAGTGTAGAAAACCACTCGATCTATCCAAGTTTTTTCAATTGTATAATCAAGAGCTTGTGTTAATTCCAGGATCAGTAGCTTCTGACCTGGGCAGTCAAAATTCTTAGTAACCAAAAAAATTACTACCACCAAAATAAGATTGGAAGATTGAGAAAATCATAAACTGCTTTCTGATTCATCACTTGCTCTCAATCAAAAGGAAAGAAATTTGGATACCGATCTTTGTGAAACTGTTGCTAAGAAATGTGGTTTGTTATCTGAATAGCACAGAAGAGTGCTTCTCTCAACAAATTGGGAACAGATAGCTGCACAGAAATGTGTTTGGCTGGCAGAGAGACTTCCTCTTCAGTGCAGTCTTTGAAGAGCTACCAGAAAATATTGAAAGGCACCATCATCATCCAGGCTTACTTGCACCTTTGTTTAGTGCACTGAGCTTCATTTTCCTGTGAGCAGTGGACCACACAGTGTCTTGTGGGACACTTACCAGTGGGAACAAGTAGATGTCTCCTGTGACACCGGTTAGCCAGCACCTGTTGGATGTGCCAGGAGCTTCTGAACCCCTCAAAAGGGGTGTGCTGTGGCACTGTTGTATGCGTATGTTGAAGTAAGGCAGGACATGTTGCAGCCCAGGTGAAACGCTGTCCTGGGTTACAGAATGGGATTGCTGCTACAACACTGAGGCTCCAGACTTTGTTTCACACTGGTTACACAGGATTACACAGAGGGCAAGGCTGCACAAGGGAACTGCTCCTGGGTCACTTTCGCAAGAGAAAAATGCCCAAGTCAAATGGAATGGGGAGAGAAGGACTGTCTTTATTCATCCCTGGGCAAAATGAGAGTGATCAGAATGCAGACCTTCACAACAGAGGTGTTGTATTGTGTGATAGATTCTATTTTCACCCCCTCTGGTCTCACTAATAGCTTCTCCCAAGGAACAGTATGCACCCAAGCTTAGGATGGCAAAGTGCACGCTCTTTACTGCCTCTGTGCTTAGAAGGAAAATCTGCCAATGGTGTATTAAATTATTCAATTGGTTCATGAGGCAATAAACAGAAATAAGCAACAAGGCCTGTGTCCTACGTTTGAGATTATGCAAGAGCTGTGTGATGCTCTGGGCTGTCATTCACTGAAGGCCGTGGCAGTTCTTATCTGCTTAAGGTCTGCAAGATCCAGAGCTCTAAGAATTCCCGTTGGAAGTTTTTGTGGACCAATTTGTCTCAAAAGTTAAAAAGTAGCCTTGGCCCTGTTTCAGTAAATGCATCTCAGCACAGAAACAAACAAACAAAAAGCTTAAATGAGGCAGAACTGTTCATTAGTTTTTCATCAAAGGGGGCAAAAAGACAAATGGGATTAACTTCTTGTATCTGGAGAATTGTTTCATTGTAAGAGGTCTTGAAGTTGACTGATAAGGAAGCAGCAGGAGGTATTTACACCAAAGGAAAATGGATATTTCACAATCCTGCTGTCATGCTGCTCATAATGTGAAGGCTAACAATAACAGGAATTTCAATGTGCATTACACATGCAGTTGGAAATGCTTCAGATCTCCAGATCACTATTCAAAAACTATTTTATACATGACTAGACCAGACTTGCAGTTCAGTACCTACTCTATTCATAGCTACATATTGAGAGTTTTTAGTCTTGTGTGTGGACAGCTAAAATGTGTATTCTGGCTGTGGACAGATGGCCATCTTCATTAGCCAGGTCACTGCCACTGATGATGCAAGTTCACCTGTTCTGTTTAACACTGCAGTGGAGTGGGAGAACACCCCCACTCATCCCCTAATATCAACAGAGGTGCAGGCACTTCCAGCATCATGGAGTCGCACTTGACTCTTCCCCAGTCACATGGGAGGCCCCAGTGAAACTTGCAGCTATGTGAATCGGAAGGTACCATCATACTTTTGCAGTGGTTTCTCACAAGGAAAAGAGGCAAGGGGCAGGGCGGCGGGGAGGCACTTGAGATCTTCAGCTGCTCACCTTACTGTCAAGGCCAGCGAGATATGCAGTAGCCTGGGGAACCAGTGCACCACAGGGCACAGCACACATGTCAGGTGCCACAAGAAATGCCTTTCAGTGTCACAAGACTGCACAGAAGAGAGACTAAAGCACTAATGTGCCTAATTTACAGTGCTGCATAGTTTGAGATAGAGAGAGCCATGGCACTGTGTTGTCATCCCTAGCCCCTCACAGCTCATCAGCTGATGCACACTCCTATAGGGGGAAGAAAGGGAAGAGGAGTGACAATTGCACATTGAACCAGTTAAATTAGTGGATGGGCCAAGGGGCAGAGATGGAGTTAAAACACACAGAGGCAACCCCATCCTCACCCTGCCCTGGGCACATACCTAGAGAACTTTGCTAGGTAGGGACTTTGTTGGGAGAAGTTTTATTTGCATACAGTGGAAAGAACACCCCTATCTGGAGTGGAAAGGTGTTCCCAGGAAACAAAAAGCAAACAAACAAACAAAAGTAATCTTATTACAGCAAAATGGAAGCCCATGAGAAATTCCCAAGAAAGGTAGTTCAAGTGGAGAAATCCAACTAAAACCTACACAAATAGAGTAGAAACTGATCTCATAAAAATTGACACCTCTTCTTTCTTTTGGAACAGCGACATCAATTTGTTCTACACATTTTCAGTTCCAGCTCTCAGGCAAGATAGAATCTGGTAGGAGGCAGACACTGACAAAAGCTCTACTGGCAAAGTGTCAGGTAAAGGGAAACCATTTTTACATTTCTGCTCTGACAAGAGAGTTCAATATATTCTAGCATGGAAGCTTAAATGGCAGAAGCAGCAGTGATTAATTGCTCTAATTAGGGCTCCAAATAGGAAAGTGTGAGTTTCCTGAGCTATTGCATGCTAAATTTCCTCACTCTATGAATAACTGTATTGCTCAGAGGAGATGGGCATCGAAGTGCATCTCTAGAACAAACATTTACCCACTTCAACTTAGAAATATTACTAGAACCTCAACACAAGTAAGTAGTGCAAGGAGACAACAGGCTATTTCAGCACCTGGGAGGCAACATAATAGCCTGGTTCAGCTGCTTCCCTAGGGGGCTCAATAAATGCTTGCATGAGCAACTGCTCTGATAATGGGTGTGTTGCTGGTCTACTAGACCATCACTTGCTGGTTTCAGTGAACTGATGATTTCTGCTGGCCACTTCAGCACTAACAGGAGACTTCAGAATCAGAGCTGGTACCTTGATACTCCTGTGTTCTTTAACTGAGGCTTGTTCCCTTAAACCTCCACCTGCCTTTCAGCCAGCGCTGCTCTTTGTGCACCAATGAATAAATGTCAGGTCCTGATGCTGTTCTCCTCTTGATGAGGACAAATGGAAATAAAACCACTGCAGTCAATAGAATTACACCAAATCTGGACTGTTCTCTCCAGAAGGAGAGCAGGGCATGTAAAGTGATGACTATCAGTTTTGCCAAATGCCTTACGGGAAATTCTGAATGCATTTCTTCAAAAAGAAGCTGGAAGATGTTTAGCAAAAAAACCTGCCCAAAACCAAAAAGCATTTTAGTTGGAATATGTCCTACACAGCCCAGGAGTCAGCCAACTTTAGCAACACTTCTCTGTCATATGCAGAAAAAGCTTTCCGTTTAGCTGAGTCAAGCTGTCTGTTATTGACAATTGGATGTACTGGCTCAGAGCATCTAATCTGGATTGTGGCCATCTACAAGTAGCTAGAAGCACATGAAATTATTTTTTTGTGTGTTCCTCGCTGCACACTGATTTATACGAGGAGGGCAAGTGAGATGCATGTTCATTATTTTTCTTTTGGTGTTTGTTTGAACTGCTAACTTGCCTGAGTAATAAACAGCCCTAATAGAGGCCATCAGGAGAGGAGGTGCTTAGCATCTGTGTGTGCCAGTGGCACTTCACACTCAGTAAGTACAAGACTCCTTTCCCTGTCTGTGCATGTCAAAGGAGTCTCTACAGCACAACAGAGCCAGAAAACAGGCCATCAGGGCTGCAGAGGATTGGAGGCTGGTCTTAGAAATGTTCCTGCTGGTGAAGCAAAGTAGAGCAGAAATATGCAAAACAAGCTCCATTGCTGATTCTACCCTTTCATTTGTATGCCCAACACTCTTCCAGTAATGAATCATCAACTCAAGTTCTGCTCAGCTCATCATGGTTGCAAATGCTGTAATAGCACTAAACTGGAGGGGACATGAATTCAACTCCAAATGACTGAGCACAGGGAATGCTGGATGCCCATGAAGATGGCAAAATTTTACCCTGCTGATTTGGAAAATGGCATAGTACATAGATATCCATAGCAGAGCTGCATAAAGGAGAGACACTTACACCATGTCAAAGTATCTGCAGTGCAATGTGCATTGCTGTTAAAGCAAATTTTAGTCAGGGTGCGCCAGAGAACAGCAAAATTACCCAGCTGTAGCCATGACTTCTTTAGTCAGGAAAACTCTTCATGTCAAGACAAGGGAAGGCAATGCATCCCATGGGGGAAGGGAGTGCTACATTCCATTCAGTCATCAGAACAACCTAGGGAAAAACCACAAAGCTATAGACAAAATACTTTACACATTCCCCAAGCAGAAAGGCAAACTCTGTTCCACATGTATGTAGCTCTTACCTGAACAGGATGCCTGGAAGTTACACCCTGGTGAGCAACAGAAAGAAACTACCAGGCCCACAGATACTTAAAATTAGCTATGAACTCTTTCCCAGCTCTTTTCCCATTTCTGGAAGAAGACAATCCTGATTCTGCCAAGAACAGAGTTTACATGTGGAGATAAAGTGCAACATGGCATTTTTTTCAAGACTTTATGAGGAAATACTGAGGAATTACTTTTTTTTTTTAAAAGCTCAAGTGTGGTTACAGATGTTTATGTGTCAATCCAGCCATGTAAATTGAAGTACAGTACTGAAAGAACTGGAGGGACACAACCAACTCTCAGATACTGCCTTCATCTGAACTTGAACAGGTGCAAAGGGCACCTTGTCATGGTGTCTTCCAGGGGAACTGCACCAGGTTAACAAACCCAAGATGTAGAGGAAATGAAAGATGCACTAGTGGCCTATATAATAAAGAGGGGATACATAGTTTCAAAATTAAAAATCTAAATCAAACCTGTAAAGTGACATTCACACATGGAGCCTTTTGCCTCCAGTGTCAGTGGTCTTTCAGTTCCTAAAGGACCTTAGTACCTGCTTGTTGCTGAAAGCTGCATTTTGTCTTTGAAAGATTTGCCCTCAAGGAAATTTGCGATCCTTTATAAAGCCAGTCCGGAGGGAACCAAGAGGGTAGTTTCCCATTTTCTTGTAATGATCCACTTACAGCAGAATAGTAATACAAACAATGGCAAGATTAGATATGCCATCTTCAGAAACAATGAAACATTAGACTTGGATGAAGGAATGATTAAATGGAGAGAGAAAAGGAGGAAAGAAAGGTAAAAAGGTCAATTTTTATGAGAGCAGTGTGAAAGAGAAAGTCACAACAGTTTATAAGGCATATAGACTGACGGTTCATCTCAGGTAATGACTGGAGAATAATTTCCTCATGGAGCAACCACATTGTCCCCTATACCTTGCCTGCTCTTTTTGCTCTTTCTCAGTTTCAGAAATTGCAGCCTTTGCCATTCTTGCTGCCTGGAACTACTGAGGAAGGAGGTAGCATCTCTCCATTCCATCACAACCAGGATAGATAGTGCCCATGGGACAAAACCCCTGTGCAAACACAGGAATTAAGACACTTCCTTTGCCTGCTGTATTCACAGAATCACAGAATATCAGGGANTCCTCTTCTCCAAGCTAAAGAGACTCAGCTCCCTCAGCCTTTCCTCATATGGGAGATGCTCCATTCCCTTAATCATCTTTTTGGCTCTGGCCTGGGCTCTCTCAAGCAGTTCCCTGTCCTTCTTGAACTGAGGGGCCCAGAACTGGACACAATATTCCAGATGGGGTCTCACCAGGGCAGAGTAGAGGGGGAGGAGGACCTCTCTCCACCTACTAACCACAGCTCTTCTAATACGCCCCAGGATGCCATTGGCCTTCTTGGCCACAAGGGCACAGTGCTGGCTCACGGTCATCCTGCTGTCCACCAGCACCCCCAGGTCCCTTTCCCCTACACTGCTCTCCAACAGGACATTTCCCAACCTATACTGATACCTGGAGTTGTTCTTGCCCAGATGCAAGACTCTACACTTGCCCTTGTTGTATTTCATTGAACACAACTCTCTGGCTTCTATCCTTCAGACAGTTCACAATCCACCTTACTACCCTATTGTCCAGGCCACACTTCCTCAAACACCTAGTATTGTTGCTAGGGAGCTCCTAAGCTTCCCCTGGATACAGTGCAGGGGATAATAAAATGTTTTAATCTGCCTGAGCAGTAACTACGATCAGCAGTTCCTCTTGCCTCCTCTCATTTTGGCTTTTTTGTTTTACTCATGGTTTGTTTCCAATACCAAGAGTTTTGACAAGGGTTGTTATAGGCAAGAGAGCATTTTACATGTCAGGAACCTGCTGGGAGAGGCAGGGCTATGTTCAAGGCTGAGATCAAAAACTGACACAGAATCACAGAATCGTTACAGTCAGAAAGGACCTCTGAGGTCACCAAGTCCAACCATACACAAAACCACAACCCACCCCCTACAAACTCGGCCACTAGAGCATGCCCTGAAGTGCCACATCTACACATTTCTTAAATACCTCCAGGGATGGTAACTCAACCACCTCCCTGGGCAGGCCATTCCAGTGCCTGACCACTCTCTCAGTAAAGTAATTCTTCCTAATATCCAGTCTGCACCTCCCCTGCTGCAACTTCATACCGTTTCCTCTGGTCCTGTCATTGTTCGCTTAGGAGAAGAGGCCAGCATCCACCTCTCTACAACCTCTTTTCACAGAGTTGTGGAAGGCAATGGGGTGTCCCCTCAGCCTCTTCTCCTCCAAACTAAACAAGCCCAGTTCCCTCAGCCTCT
>VXBJ01000741.1:13991-48356 GCA_013400055.1 Nycticryphes semicollaris | reverse complement strand
GGCAGGCCATTCCAGTGCCTGACCACTCTCTCAGTAAAGTAATTCTTCCTAATATCCAGTCTGCACCTCCCCTGCTGCAACTTCATACCGTTTCCTCTGGTCCTGTCATTGTTCGCTTAGGAGAAGAGGCCAGCATCCACCTCTCTACAACCTCTTTTCACAGAGTTGTGGAAGGCAATGGGGTGTCCCCTCAGCCTCTTCTCCTCCAAACTAAACAAGCCCAGTTCCCTCAGCCTCTCCTCATAGTACTTGTTGTATAGGCCCAACAAGCCCAGGCCCTCCATGCCTACATAACACAGCAGCATTGGCATCTGCTGCCATGCACCTCAAAATGTGCACAGTGAATTAGTGTTTGAGATGAAGCAAAAGAGCTAAATACCTTCTTTTGAACCACCATGACTCATGTACAGCCTGTGAGTACTCAGGTTGAAATAGGTTCTGGGGAACAGGAGGTCTGAACCAGAAGAAGAAAGGCCAGATTTGCTGGAATTATGAAGTAATGCCATAAAATGGAAAGTGCTCCAGATTCCTCTGCCAACAAAATTTGAAGATGGCTTCATCTGTTGGGTTTCCAAATGAGTCAATACTCAAACACACACCATCACTGAAGTGTCATTCATGTACATTTCAGCTTCCTGGAAGCCTCAATGTTTTTCTGTACCCTCAATCCCTCATGTTCAAATCACACCACAGATCTTATATGCAGAAACTGCACATTGGAAAAAGCTGCAAGACAGCCCCTATATCAGGTCTAGCCAAGCTCAAGTACTAACAGCAATTCATCACATCAGCTTGAACAATAATAATAAGATATATGTCCAAGGGTCTCAGTGCCCTAAGACAGTACAGGTATACTAAAATCTCAGAAATATTAAAATAATTGTACAGCCAGCTCAAAAAACTCTTTGACGCTCTTCCATTGCTCCTGGGGCTGCCCATAGCCCTTTCTCAAAGGCAGATAGGCACATTTCCCATTCAATGGGAGCCATTATTCTTATCCCAGAAGTCTGGCATTCCCGGTGAAAATTAATTTCCTGGCTCCCTTCCAGAAGAAATTAATTTCCTTGGAGTCCCCAAGATCATTTTGAGGGGATGAAGACCAAGATTGTGTGATTCCCCACTCAGTGTGTTTTTCTAAGCCAGCCAGAGATGCTAAGCTGGTGAAAAGTCTGTGAAAGGAGTGTCTGTAGTTCTTTTGCTGCAACATGCCAGGCCCTACCTTGGGACTGCACTGGAACACAAAACCTAGACCTTAGAGCAAATGTGGGATGCAGAAATATGCTGTGTGCCCAGCTTCTGTGCATTTATTAACTGTTGACCTTAACACTCACTGAGGTCCTGCTGGCACTCCAGACAGAGCAGGCTGGTTTGCCTCTGTGCAGAAGGGATGGGAGTGCGAGGTCACAGCTCCCAGCAGGTGCTGAGCTGTGAGATACCACCTGAAGCAAAGTGGTGTCTCTCAGCGAAAAAAGGCAGCTGCTACAGCAAGATCATGCTTCAGAGGAACTCACCTGAAAGCACAGAGTGCTACTCTTCTTCTGGGGCCAGCAGGCAGTCAACAGCACTGACCTCAGCAGGAGCCATCTGTCCACTGCACTTGGCACACTTCAGGCTCTAGCAGTGTATTAACCAGCTGAAAGATCCAGAGCATGAACTGAGATAAATTGCCCAAATCCAACCCAGAGTTCTTCAAAATCCAAGTCAGCCTGAGCTGGCTTTCCCTGAAAACCTTGTGAAGACTGGGCATGTACACAGAAAGAGAACTTCTTTGCTTCCAAGCTATCCTCCTTTCCTAGCAACCTTTTCATCCAGATCAGCAGCCAGACCAGCATGAAGGGAAGTATGACTACCAGCCCCACATGCAAATTAGTTGGGAGAAACATACCAAGAAGTGCCCAGAAAACATCCCAGAAATTGGCCAGGTATGACTCTACTCATTGCATTTTGCTTGCATGGTCTCTGACCTCACTCTCTGCTCAAATGACCCCATAGACCTGCCCTGAGCAAATTGAGAGAGCTGTGCAGACATTTTGGTTGGGAGGAGGAAGAGGGATACTACTGGCATCCCATCTTGCTGCTATCTGCTGCAGGAGCTGGGGAAAAGTACACGGTCCTCACATATACTGTGTCCTGGGACAAGATCGTGAGATGCTGAGGAAAACAGAAGGATGGGATCACAGA
Organism: Nycticryphes semicollaris; assembly: GCA_013400055.1. Taxonomy (NCBI): domain Eukaryota; kingdom Metazoa; phylum Chordata; class Aves; order Charadriiformes; family Rostratulidae; genus Nycticryphes; species Nycticryphes semicollaris. The sequence continues at coordinate 46,175 of VXBJ01000741.1, read as the reverse complement.
TACATGCGTATCTGTAATACATGTTGGTGACAATATTCATCAGCCACCCCACACCAGTGTAATTAAAGGTGGAAAAGCACTGTGCCATCAATACCTTGCTTCTGCAAGGAACCTTGGGCAAGAAAGGATTCACCACACCTATGCCACAATTAGCTAAAAACATCATACATATTGTTGCCTCCTACATGCCAGAGATAAACTAGCAGTGAATGCTCCTACTGTCCCCAGTTCTTCAACTCCTTGATCACTTAGGCAAACTAATAACCTGAAGACACTGGCACACAGTATCTTTGGAGTGCCTAAACCAATTCAGAACAGACACAGACTTAACACTAGTCTTTGCCAGAGCTTCTCATTCCCACATAGAATTGAAAGGGAAGAAAGGTGCCCAGAGGATGGCTGCTGCTACCTGTAACTCAGCACCTGCTCATCCTCCTTCCCTCCAACAATCTTCTTTCCAGAGTTTATTCTCCTCACTGTAAGCCATACATGTCCACAAGTGTAAACTAAGCAAGGACAGCAAAAACAACAGCACAAGAGGGGTTAATTTGTAGCTGTGAATGCCATGTGATTTTGATATGTCCCTTATTCATTAGGCTCCGTCCCATTAGGTTATGGCCACCACGTTGATGGCACTCTTAATCAGCTAGGGGGTTGAATCAGCTCTGCCTCTGCTGTTGAACCAGCAGCAGTGCAACAAGACATGCATTTGGTCATGCATGCCTGCATTTAGCAAAGAACACAGCCCCAGCAAAGTCTGATTTTTCACCAGTCTCAGGCTGAGCTGCAAGGAATTATCTCAATGCACAGATACAAGAACTCCATCTTGTGGCCCCCTTGCACTCACCCCTTGTGGATAATAACTCAAAATCACAAAACCAAAACGTAAACTTGATGCTCACGGTCTGCATGAAAGATATGATGCTGGCAGTGGTGAATTACATTCTACATTTCACCTCCTCTTCACAGACTACTGGAGGACAAAAAAGTGATGTCAGTTCACCCATTTCTTCTTCAAACGCCATTTTCAGGGTTCTGATGAGAGAAGAAAAGATTACAGAAAAAAAAATTAATTAAAAAAATCTGTACAATAAACTGATTTTTTATACTTCTTGATGGACTGTCACTGATGAAAAAGGCTCCTGACAACACATCACCAAGAGTTCCCTGTAGAGAAGGAAACCCAGGCAGGTCTTTGTAAGTGTTAGTCACACTGATGAAAGAACAGTCCTGATCCTCTCTCCCTCAGTCTTACACATCATCTCCCATCCTATCTGCTCAGTTAGGCACACCTTTGATCTGTATTTCTGAGATGATGCCTTCCCACAAGGCTAGGAATAGATGGTGTTAATTCTTGGACATGGACCAGGGAAAATCAGTAATATATATACAGCATCATTTAACTTAAGCATGTGAGGTGGAAATATGCACGTGGAAGCATGTATGCCGCAGTCATTAGACAGAGATAAAGGCTCTTTCAAAGCACAAAGCAAGGCAGGAATCTAATTTAGCTGCACTGAATTGCATTCTGGAAAAGTACAAGGTGTTTGGTGATAAAATAGGAAGATAATCTCCCTAGATGGATCAGGATTTAACAAAGATATCCAACACTTGGATATCTGCCGTGCAAGTTCACAGGCTCAGGGAATGCACCAAGTGCTGAAATGGACACTGGCTGCTCCGCGCAAAGTTGATGGGGAGTTCACCTGCAGGATGGGATACACCTTTGCCCAGGCATAGGTTTGGTCTTCCCTCAATTGAGAGGGGAGGGCCATCTGCAGCCCTCAATGTCTCCAGGTCCCCTGGGATGGCCAATAGCATGCACATGCCCATCCATGTCTGGGTCCCATAGTGTTTTCATTTTCCTGGACTTCAGCTCATGGGGGGCCCTATGCCACAGCATGTGCCATCATGTAGCACTTGGAAATCAGCTGTATCTGCAAGCAAAGCACAGCCCTTCTCCTGCTTGGTGGCTGCTCAGAGGGTGGCTTCCATTACTGCCTGACCCCTGCAGACAGGGAAGTAGAGCAATTCAGCTGCTTGGCTAAAAATAGGAGACACTTCCTTTTTTCCCTTTGGCCTGTTCAATGAAAGCTCTCCATACTGATTCAAACTACTTTCCTTTCCCAGCTCTGACCTGCATTTTCTGCCCCTACATTTCATACTCAGATTCCCTACCTCTTCTCTGCCCTACCACTCCAGCTTTTGCCATCTTCTTTTGCATCCTACCCCTGCAAGTTCCCTTTCCCCATCAGGAAGGGCATGTTTTTTGATTATTTTGAGTACAGCCTCATTTCTATTATGCCTTGTGATGGTGATAGCTGGTAGGAACCTAGGTCTAGTGTAGGCATCTGGACTGCTGCAAAGCTACTAAGCAAATGAGACACCAAGGAACATAAGCCCCCACACAGCAACCATCTCTCTGTGACCAGCACAACATCAGGCTAGCAAGCTGCTTGAGTGTTGGAGAAGACAGAGAGGGATGGACCAAGGCATGTGACAGCTGGGTAAAAACTCAGGTTCAGTTTATAGTAGCTGTACATGAGCTACTTTTGCTTAAATTCTTGGATTTTTTTCCACCTTAAAATTAGAAAAAGCCAAATGAGACCAAAATCTGACCATATTTTCCGTTTTTACCACAAGTGATATTGTGTCATCTCTTCCAAAAGTCTTTAATTGGACTTGTGACCACAGCATCTGTGATACTAGAAAACTCCAATGGTGTCCTTTGGCCAGAATCAGCTGCTCCCTGGAAAGACACAAAAATCTTGTGCGTTGGGTTATTACTAAGTAACCTGCTTGGAGTTGTTTCTTCCCAGCCTCCACTGAGGCTGATGTTTGATCTATGCCTGAAAGCATGCATACAGTAGTGAATGTGCTGATTACTTTGATATAGCTTCTTTTTGTAATTTAAGGTGAATGCCCATTTTGGTCCTGTTTACAAAAATTGTGGGCTAAATGCTAGTGAACATTTGGGAATGCAGTCATCAGCTCAGTATGTTCCCTGCTTGCCAGCTTTGTGCTAGAGTGGCACAAAGGAGTCATCGCTGCATTTCACTGTTATAGTTCCTAACATTAAAATTTGCAGGTAGAAAGATACCTTCAGGAGCAATTTGTATTCTNAGGTGCATAATTACATTGAAAATGTATCTCCCAATGGGAAAAAATATCCTACAACTCTGATTAGGTAATTCCAGATACTGTCATGAGGCGTGTTATCTACCCAGTGACTAAATGGCATTCATTCCCCTGAGAGGTGTGAGGGTAGAGCTACATCTTAGCATAGCTTGATAGGTTACCACCTCTGAGGAGAAAATAAAGGGCTAGCCCTGTGTGGGCTGTATGATACTGCCTCATTAAAGCAAATCTCTGGAGTCTCCCATACAAACTCTCCATCACACACAGCCTAATGGCCATACATAGGCTGATGCTTAGACTCATTCTAAATATGTAGCTATGCAACAGGGTTTTACTGATTTTGTAAGGAAGGGGGTTTTCTTAGAGAGGGAGAAGCTGTCAGCTGGCTTGCTTTTAGTTCTTGTGAGAATGAAGGTGTATGAAAGCAGGAACTAAAAATGCTCCATGTTGTTGCAGAAACAGTGCTGACAGCAGCAAATGCTGGCACAGCTCTCTCACAGGAACAGCAATAGTCACAGCCCATCTCCAGGCCCTGTTTTGTCCTTATTTCTACAATACACTACCTTATTTGCATCGGGTCAGACAGTCTGGGCAGCACAGGAAACTAGGAAGCCAGAAAAAGAGTAATGTATTCTTCTAACTGGAAAATTAGTATACTACATCCAACCAAGGCTTCTCTTGAATAATTAAAGTTTTAGCAAGTAATCAGGGAGAGGAGCCTCTTCAGCTAGAATATGACTGCAATTAGAAAGCAAAGGAAATGAGGAAACCAGAGACAATTCAAAACAAAGCAAAGGAGACTGGAACATAGTGGTAGCGGGACAAGCTGGTTTTCTCTCCTATTTCGGTCGTGCCTTTGCAGAAACTCTGCAGTTGCAAGCTGATCATGTACTATCACCTCAAAAGGAGCACAACCTGCAGAACTTCAGCTATTTGGCAGGTGAAAGCCAGAATTCTGCTATGGGAAAGCTGTCAAACATCACTCCCAAGCTCTTATTTTAAAAACTGTCAGCCTAAGTAAAAGATTAAATTAATGAAGGGTAGGTAATTAACCTTTTTTTTTTAATTTCTTAGTTTAAGCCAAACAAAATGTTTTAGGAATCTGCAATATGATACCTTCTGTGAAAAAGAAGCATTTTTACTGGCACCTCTCTAAATCCTGGGATTTAGCAAGTGATTAAGTGTTCCTTTTCAAAATTTAAAATTCAGGAATCACTCAGGCATGGCTTTTGATCTCGAAGCTTCTAGCACTTATGCTGTACATCAAAGTTGGAAAAGATTCATAAATCTTCCCTGTCCTCTCCCTGTTCCCAACCTCCCATGGCATCACCCTCCCACCCCACCCTCCCACACCCCCCCAAAAAAAGAAGCCCACTATGATTTTTAAATCTCTGTCACAGTATTTTGGGCACCACTTTAACAATATTTCTAGATGGAAAACTCGTAAAAATTTGTTGCTACTGCTAAACTTACATCCCTTGATAATATTCTACACTATTATAAGAGATTTTTCCTTATGTTAAAGAGACCGGAGAATTTAAATTAGCTTTTAAGTATTAGATTGAGATAATTTTCTCTAATTAAACATGATAATTTATTCCTAAATGACTTCCCCCAGTCAAGGATATTTCCCTCATTAATTCTGCTACTACCATGTCTAAAGTTGGCGCAGAGAGCTGAGGGGCCACTGGAGGTGGAGCTGTGGAGGACAGAGGTAACATCACTCAGGTCTGCAGCTTCTAGTCTGAAATGTTTACGACAGAAGGAAAGCCAGTGATAGACCTCTGGGTAGAAAAGCATTACAGTTTGGGTAATGAATAGTTATCTTATTATCTCAGTGGAATGTGTTAAGAAAGGGAACAACACTGGGTATAAAAGCAACTTCTATCATCCATCTTCTCACCTNGGGCCTATCTTTCCGTACATCGCGAGATCTTCCGGTCGCCAGACCCTGTACTGCAACACCTTCCAAGGGAGGAAAGGTTGAATCCAACTTTTAAAAAAACCTTTTCCATTGCAAGCAGCAAATACCCTGTTTAGAGAACTTCAGTGTTACAGCATGTATTTCACCAAGAAGAGCAGAAAATCCTCTCCTAGGGGGAAAGGTTTGCTGTGAACAAATACCATGTGTTACTGAATAGTGAAGCAGAGTAACTCACAGAAAATATTTGTGCTTTCCCTCTTCAATCAAGAAGTCATACAGTCTCTCAGAGACAATATCAGCTACTTACATAGCTAGGAAAGAAAACTGCCTAGCTGTTTGAGCACTAGAGTTAACTCCTGGAATAACAACATTTGGCCATGCAGCTAGCAAGGAAAACCCTTCTGAGCTTTTCTGCAAGGTCTTCTAAAACATTAATATAGCCAGGAGTAGCAATAGCAGTGCAGTATTACTTCAGTGCAGCAGTAGGCCAAGCCATTTAACAGCCTAAGCCTCTGTTTCTCTCCCAGTCTCTGATCCCAGACTGGTGGCAATCATTTCATGCAATCTAACTCCCTCTTGGAGGAAACCTGAGCACAGTTGATAGTATAGTTTTTTCACTATCCTCTCCAGACAGACAGATACTCCTGGGTGCCTTGTGCCCCTGACAGCTCCCTGTGATCATCCTATAGATCTGCACCCCAAAAGTTCTTCCTGTTTCATGATACATAGTGTGTATCCAGAGGACATGATAGTCATCTGCCACAAAATGTGGATGTGCTAGTCCCAAGCAAGAGAGATACAAGTCTATCCACCCCAGTTACCTTGAGATGCTACTGTTTTCTGCAGACCACTTAGAGTGCGGCAACACAGAGAGACCAAGCATACACTGCTACCAAATTAGGTTTTGACCTTATGCTGGTAATCATATATACCTTGCACATGCTTCTTGTGTCCTTGGCCTTCCTCACCTAGTCTAAGGAGGTACTATCTGCATGGCCTTTCTCTCCTTTAGGCAGTGAGGAAGAAAGGAGGTACCTGGCATCCAGTTGTGGCCCCTTCCTCTCTCCTTCTCTTGCTGCATCACTCCAAGATGAGACCATGCTGCTCCCACCAGCATAAGCTGAAGTGGGACAGGCTTGCTTTGTGCTTCAGTCAGCCAGATTTGGTGCCCAAGAGAGAGTAGGTATCCAAGAGGTTATGCTTAGATAAAGGAGTGATGGGACATGGTGCTAGATCCCTGATCTGCAGGGAGTCCCGTCCCTACTATCCAAGAGGCTGAGCACCCTGGGGGCCTGTCAACAGAGAGGCAATATCTTCACCTTGGACCTCTGGCAGAGGAACCCATGACAGGGCAGTGCTTCCTGTGGTGCCAGTGTCATGGATGGTGGCGGTCTGGGCTGCCCCATGCCATAAGAGAGCACTAAAGAAAGCTCTGAGCTGAGCTAGCAGAGGAGAGGTGTTGCTGCTGTGTTCCTGTGCAATTCCTTCACTTTGGAGGATGCAACCTTGCAAGTGATTGTAGGGAGACTGAGCCCCACTGGTGCCATCCACAGAGCTGTATGGCCCTCAGGGTTAAAGTATGCCCACACTGCCCTTAGGTGAACTACAAGGCAAGGATTGCCCCTCCATAAAGTCCCACTGAGTTAATGGAGGAGCAAGGCAGGAATGCTGAGGTTCAATGGCAACATCTGGAACAGGATTGAGACCCCACAGCAGCCCTCAATTAACCCATCTGGTAAAAACTATCCTTCACTTCTGCTTTGAATTTATTTTGTTTTAGCCTGCAGCGGCTGGGTCTTGTTACCTGTTTACCTGCTTGGCCAAAGAGCCCTCTGTCGTCATCACATCCCTGTTCCCGGCAGGTGCTTAAAGATGTGGATCAAGTCATCCCCTGGCCTCCTGGGTAATAAGTCAAATAGATTGAACTCCCAACTCTTCCATTACAAAGGCAAGCTTTCTGGTTTTCCTGATTGTTCTCATTGCTCTTCTCAGAGCATCCTCTAAATTAGCAGTTTGTTTCTCAGCTGCAGGCTCAGGGTTTGACAAAATATTTCTGCTACAGTTGTTCAGTAGCAAGCACAGAGGTGACACCATCACTCTACTTCTACCCCAATGCTGTTGTTTGTGCCCTAGCCTTCCTCTGTGACACATCTCTATGGGAATGTTCAGGACAAGCTCTGTCACACTGAATATGGACTGCATTCTTCTCTGTCAGCTGAAAGAGCTTTGTTTGTCCAAATGGTTTGTCTGTACCCAACTCAAATGGGGTCCAGGTTATTTCATAGAGAATTAACCTATCTCAGTAATTAATTCCTTTCTTTTTTTTCTTTCCATGTCTGTATCACAACCTTTGCATTGTAACTTCTTTTATGTCCCCCTTATGCCTCTGTCCCATCCAGCAGCATGGTCCCCTAGTTATCTAGCTCCTTATAGTGGATGACAGGATCTCCTCTCTTCCTAACAACAAGGGCAAATTCATCTAGCAATGTGTGATGTGTTGGCACACATACCAGGCCACGTCAGCAAGCTTTGTCCCATTAGCTGTAAGTCTAAGAGAGGTTCCTGGGGGGCTGTCACTAGCAAGTTCATGCTATGTGTGGCTGAAATATACTTAAATGTCCAGAAGAAGCTAATGGAGAAGACAGGCTTTCCAGCAAAGAATGGGATTCAAGCCCTGAGCTCTGCACCTTGTTTAGCAAAAACTGTAAGCAAGGAAGATGGGCAGCACACTGTGGCCGTGGCCTTGCCCCTACAGAGGAGCATCACTGCAGGTAGAATTCATGTACCTGTCCCCTTGCCATATCTGTTGCAGCATATCATGCTGCAGCCATTCACCAAGCAGTGACACAGCCTAACAACTTCAAATCATTGTGAGTGCTGATGACCACACAAAGACACAGCATCCCCCAGCTCCCTCCTCATTTTATGTTACTACATTCCTGCTTTCAGTCAGTTACTTGAGCACTTGGGACAACCAGGATTTGACCAAGATGGCAGGATGCTGGTCTCCAAACCTGTGCCATTAATTTGCCCAGCATCCACCTGCAGCAACATCACAGTCACTGCTGCAAAGTTCAAGGTGGCTCCTTGCAGAATGGCAGAAAAAGGTGGATTATCATTTCCTCTCTGTGCCCAATTTGATTTGAATTAATGTTATTGCCTTTACAGCAGATGCCAATAATCAGTGCTTTTTTGCAAATGTCTTCTGTAGGATCTTTTCAAATGAAGAAACTATTTTAACACCCACTAGAAGCTGTTTGTTTCCACTATTACTCAAGATACTCTGAAAAAACTAGTATTTAATTTGTTAAACATGGAGGCTCTGTTTCAGAGCACTGACCACAACACAAAGGAGCTTGAAGACTGAGGCAATTTTGTGTAAGGAGGTGTTCCCAAGTGCAGACATTACCCTTCATTTCTGACAGCATAGCTGTCAGCACATTGTATAAGGCAGGGAAATCATTACATCAGTAGACTAGGGGGAATATTTTTTAGACTAAATGCAGGCCAGATATATTTTGTCACACAACTATAAAGTTGTGTGTGTGTGGTATGTATTTGTGTTGAATTCCTTGGCTAAATAGCAGCACCTTTAGTAATAAGGTAGACTTGGAAAGAGCTGCATCAGCCCAAGAAGCGGACAGAAATCTCTGTCCTTCAGTATTGCGCAGTTACAGAGATATGCCTGAACTGTTGGCTCCAAGGAGAAGGACAAGAAAATAGAAAGAGCATGACACTTTACCATGCTGTGGCTTAAGCCAAACTTTTTGTCATGGAACATTCTATGTTTTTTTGGATGAATTGGCATCTTAATGAACACACATTACAGAAAAATTGTCATAAACAGGGATGTGCTCACATAAACAGAGGAAGGTTCATTCTGCTGAGCTGTGGGGATGGCCCTGGGACTCAGCAAGGCAAAGTTACACTAGTTTTATTATCCCTACAAGCTATCCCTACCCTGCTGTACTTCTTTCTTTTCAGAGAAAAAAGGCCCCAGAAGCTTGCAAAAATATACATGCAAACTGCTGCTGCTCCAGCCTATATCACTACCATGCCCTTGACTCCCTCTGGACACTGCTTCACTCTGCCAGACTATGCTGCTCTGAGGTGTGGGTCTCTCCTCCGCCTCCCACCATTCTCTCCACACCATAAACTTGCTCTGGTGGGAGGCAGGCAGTTACTTATTGCTGATTCTGCTACAGGTTCCCTGCAAAAGCACTGTTCTTCTTTCTGCAGGGTCATGCAATTGCCACCTTCTCATGACTGCAGGCTGAAAAATCATGAAGATGTTACTGCAGTCACTACCCAGAGTTCCCATCCCAAACTGGTTGGGGATCCTGAAGCTCCCTGGGGTTTCCAGATAGAAGCAAATATTAACGGTCCCAAAATCATGAAGGTCCCAAAATCATGAAGGTCCCAAGGGGCAGCAGGATGAACAAAGCCATGCCTGACAGAAACTCACCACTGCACGTGCCAGTCCAGCATCATGTGGCTTTCTCTGGCACAAGCCTCTCTACCCAAAATGAAGATGTGAGCAAAAGGTTGTTTTCTCTGCTGTGGCAGCAGTGCCATTTTTCCATTGGAAAAAAATATTCTTTCTATGTACAAAAAAATGAAACAATAAAAACAGCTGTACAATAACAAATAGCATTATTTGCTTTAAATTGACTGAGATTAGCAGCTCCATGTGAAGTTCTCAGATCACAGGAAACTGACTCTTAGACTGCATAACTTCTGGATTAATTATATATGGATGGATATTAATAGTGCTTATAGATATGGGTTCAGAGAGTGCACACATAAGCACTTAATCCTAATTCAGGACACATATGTGCTGCCAGCTCTCTATATTACCTATTCCATGGTCTTTTAACTGCAGGAGTCACATTATGATCACTTTCAACTCTAGGTGTCTTAATTTAGAAGCAATCACTTCAAAATATGTTAACACTTTAAGCATCCCACACAAAACTGATTGCTCGGAGATCTCCATTATTCTTTTTAGCATAGTGAATGCACACTTAATATTTCCTAATAGCTACTAAGAAGCTCAAGGCAGAGAAGGCTTCTAAAATAACTCATGCTATTTTAAGAGGATCCAATTTAAATTGCCAGCTAAAATATTTCTGGATTGAAAAGTTTTCTATAGTAACTTTCAAATGCAAAATCAGTCACCAGGACAGTTCTAGCTGCCATATCTTCTTGTCACAGGTCTATACTTCTGTCCAGTTAAAAATTCCTAGTTTGAAAATAGGAAGATGTGGGCTGAGTGCTGATTTTTATCTAAACACTGAAAAAACTTTCACATTTTTAAACCAAAGCTTAAAGGAAAGATCAAAGAATTAGTCTACCCAGGAGACAGTAGAAGTCTCACTCCAGCAGCTGCTGGGGGGTAATTCTTCTGAACACACAGCCTGACCTGAGCTGGTCAGGCTCCTGCCAATGCAAGTACATGCCTACCATGGTCAAACACAGCATTCTCTGTGGATCTCACAGTCCTTATGTCAGGTTGCAGCATCCCAGATAAGTGTATTTGCAAGATCAAGACCAGAAAACCCAATGCATCTACTGTATTCTTCATCCTGTCTCCTCTTTTCAATTCCTACTGCAAAGTACACGAAAGCTTCTTTGTAGTAAAAAGGAGGAAAATGTGGACCCAGACATAAAAAGAAGTGAAAAATTGATGTCAGACACACAGATGACAAATTTGTTGGGTAGTTTTGTTGTTTTTTTCCACATGGTTGGTATAAAAGCCTGTGGGAAATTTCTTATTCTCTGGTCATTTGAAAGTCACACTGCACGTCTCAGCATCTACAGCATTTTTAAGCACCTGCTTTTCAACATTTGATTTCCAGATTCCAGGATCTTACCACAGCCTTCTGTGACTCCAGTTACCCTCATGGTGTCAGTTAACTGACAAGTCAAAAAGTCAGTTAAAAAAAGGTATGGATGTCCAGGTATGGAGACATGAATCAGGTACTTAAATGCTCAGGCAGGCAGGAAAACATGGCACATCTTTGGATGCACTGCTGCTGCGGGCTCTCCTGCCTACACTGATACTGGTCTGGGCCAGGGAGACAGCAGTCCATTCACTGTGTGTCCTGGTCCCCAGCCACAGCCACTTGCTTCTGCTCTGCACAGCTTGGGCGGCAGCTCACATAGCAGCTTACCATGTCCCTGCACCATTCCCCAAACTCCTCTGCCTTTTTTCATATCTCATTCTTTCTGTTGAGCTGCTTCACTCCCAGGACCTAAAATCAGTTTCCCTGAGGCAGAGGAAAGCAGCCGATTGAATTGCCTTTGTTGAGAAGCAAACAGAGAATAACAACTGCTTTAGCCCAAAAGAAGTGGCTGTCAAGGTGTATCAGTCCCTTCTTAGGGAGGTCAAGGCTGTGCAGGTCTCCAGTGCATCTGTCATAGAGCAGAGCCCAGCATACAGAAAGATTTGAAAGCCTACACTTTGATGCTAGCAACTCGGTGAGGTCAATCCCACCAGGGATGGGAGAAGCAAGGCAGAGCAGCAGAGCACTGAATTGCAGGTTTGCACCCAACTGCACCACTTCTTCCCCCTCCTGGACAGATAGAATACAAGGCATCAAGGAAGTTCATACATTACTGCTTTAAATAGCAGCTAATCTCCAAACTTCACAAACTCAACAGAAAGCTGCCTGAGGAAAAACATTCCACAGTCTGCAAATCCCAAATTAATTCATTCTGATTGCGGCTGCCAAATTATTTCAAGTGGATGAATGGCAGCAGATAGCAGACAATAAAAAAGGGGTGGGTTTGGGTTTGCTGCTTTTTTCACCAGAAGACATTTCAGCCCAGGGGCCATACTGGGCTCTCCAGCTGCTAAGACCCTGAAGCAGCCTTTGGAAAACAGGAGACCAGGGCCTGAGGCAACAATTCAGCAACGTGTGTGAACACTCTCCCGCTTTCAAGGAAATTGTGACAAGCCACTGAAATCTTGCTAACCCAGAGCTAAGTTTTACCCTCCACTCCAGCAGATGCTGCAGCTACTCACTCTCATATCGTTAGAGTGCCTCAGCGTAGGCACCGAAGCCTGAACTCAGCCATCCATGTCTGCAGGGGCTGGCCTTCTCCCAGGGATCTCAGAAGTTGCCCTGACCAGCCTGCCACATCCAAGCTGAACTGTGCAGCGCTGAGTGAGTGTGCCAGGATAGAACATTGTGAGACAGAAGCAACAGTCACCTCCAGGCAGTGCTAGTGCCCAACATCATAGATATGCAGTTTCTGTCTTCCCTCACAACCCACCTACGCCAAAACTTCACACTCGGAAAAATACCTCACCCACCCCCCAAACCAGCACATACATACCTGGGAAAACAGTGGTGGCTTTCTGTTACAGCAGAAGGCAGTCACAGAAGTTAAGAGCTTCCCATCTGCCACCGCAGTTGGTAAGTCCTGTTCTGTGGTACCCCTGGGGTCCTCCAGGCAATCTCCCCAGGCAGTTACACACTTGCCTGTCAGTGCTTCATCAATGACTTCTTGCTTTTGTTGGCTGTATTCCAGAAAGCAGCCTGGCTATCAGCACCTTACTTGCTAGATTGGACGCTGGAGGTCTGCACACACCTTCAGGTAGCTCTCTTAAAAGAACACAGGTGCATTGTAACTCTGTGTTGCTTTTCTTCCAAGCTTTCCCTCTGGACCAGACATAATTTTGCTCACTCCACACAGAGAGAAATTGTTGCCTTTTCTTCACAAATTCTGAATGATGTCATGAAAACACCTGGTCTTGTGGTCAGGAAACTCTTCAGCAATTGGAAGTAACTATTAAAATGTCGCCTCACATACCAGTCGAGTAGACATACCAGATAAATCATTCCTGTCTAGATACTTATGTGAATGTGGACATTCACAAGTCTGGATAAGTATGCCAAGTCCTCTCTCAAAGGACTCAGTCTTAAAGGACACCAGTCAAAAGCTCACCACAGTGCTGCAAGAGCCCTTCCCTCCTGCACATCAAATGGGAGAGAGATGTTTCCAGGGCTTTGTCCAGCCTATCTGCAGTGAAGCAATCGTACTTCTACAACAAGCCCTTGCAGAAGGCCACGCATCAGGAGACATCTTTAGTCAGGGTTTCTGAACGGTTGCACATGTTTTCCTTTGGCTTCCTCCTGTCTTTTACCACTGATATTTCCCTCAACTGCACGTCCTTTTGTGTACACATGCATACAAGAGCTTTCTTGATTTTTACGTTAGCTGATAAAATTTGTCCTCTTCCCCTGCAAGTGTTGCCTCATTTCACTCAGCCATATTACAAGTCACACTTTTTCTGGAGCCAACCTGTAAAGACTGTCCCTATGCACATGAATATCTCACCTGGATCCCTGCAGATCACACTGTGAGCTGTGCTGAGGGCAATTCTCCTTGATCTCCCACAAAACTCTTCAGCTTGCATAAGACATGTACATATTCATAGAATGCAGAAGACAACAGCTCACTAACTGGTGAGGAGGGACCTCAACACACACAGTCACCTGCCTCATACAAAGGAGAACCAAGTCAGCAGAAGGGGGTAAAAATACATACCAGTGATATGCGGGTAAGTGCTCCTGACTTTCTGGGAGTGAGAGGATCTCAGACAGCTGTCCCTTTGTGTTCTTCTTGTTGAATGTTCTCATCAGATGCCTCTGGAGAAAGAGCTGCCACTGACACTTTTCAGCCCTGTTTTGTGACTGAACTCCAAGTTCACCACCTCCCCCACAACCACAAAATCAATGCGGTGAATTTAGCCTGAACTGGGGAAGATGAGCACATCTAGAAGCTCATTTTTCCTGAGAATACATTACTCAGACACTGCAGAATAAAGGATAGGCTAACTCTTCTCTTTTTGCTCTCGTTATGCCTCCTCCTGCAGGACCAGAGCCTGGACCAGTTTCCAGGCAGTAGCATGCCACTGGCCTCTTCAGTTACCAGACTCAAATACTCATTTTCCTAAGTATTGTCTCACATGGTAGACAGCAGATATGAAGAAGAGTGCAGAACAGAATGAATTTAATTTCTGTCATTTGACTTACTGGAACAGGATCCCAGACACTCACTCCAGACCCCCTGTGCGTACAGACAAAACAAGGCAGTAGTTGCCCTGTGGAGGTAATGGTACTACTAGATTACTACTTAAAAGATTTTTTTCTCCCTGTTGAAACCTAGCTGGGTTCCTTTCAACATAGTTATGTGAAATGCAAGAGATTCACAAACACGTACACAAAAAGGCATGGGCAAAATCATGAGGTGCACCCTGAATTAAGTACATGATAGTGGTGTTCCCACAAGCTGGCTTGAGTGCATCTGAGTAGCACAGGGTTTCAGCAGCTGCAGTAGACGGAGCAAGAGAGAGTAGAAGTTGCCCAGGAGGTAGAAGGGATGTCAAAGAAACAGGCACAATAAGCAAATACATGCACTGTCTTCCACTTGCAGTGATCCACTTGCATTCCTGTAGGAAGGCATGTCCAGAAAAGAAAGGATTTCTCAGATATAATACCTCTTCACAGGTTGCTGTGGTTTTTCTGTGACCTGTAAAAGCAAGGAAACTCCAGACACTTTAAAGACTTTTGGCTTGGTTCTTAAAATAACCTTCCCTCCTTCACTCACAAGCTATGGGAGGGCCTTTCCTCAGATGATAGCTTCAGGGAGCAAGCAGCTCAGTGAAGTAAGAGCCATCAAATGAGCGTTTTGTAAAATGTTCATGCACAAAAAAAGGAAATTGTTCTATACTATCAACTCCAGCAGTTCTCAGGTGTAACACTGTGGGTATTTGTGCATTACATATACAGCTTTCCCAACACTTCCCTGTTTTTCATAGGATTGTAGAATAGTTTGGATTGTAAGGGAACTTTTGAAGATCACCTAGTCCAAACCATCTGCAACGAGCAGGGTTATCTTTGCTCAAATTCCTGTCCAACCTGCCCTTGAATGTTTCCAGGGATGTGGCATCTACTACCTTTCCAAGCAACCTGTGCCAATGTTTCACCAGCTTCAGTGTAAAAAAATCCTTCCTTCATCCATTCTGAATCTAACATTTTTAGGTTTAAAACCATTATCCCTTGTTCTATCACAACAGGCCTCCATTCCTATATTTCTTATAAGCCCCCTTTAAGGACTGAAAGGCCACAATAACGTCTCCCTGGAGTGTTTTCTTCTCCAGGCTAAACAATCCCAATTCTCTCAGCCTGTCTTCATGGGGGAGGTGTTCCCATCCCCCTCTGATCATTTTTGTGGTCCTCCTCTGGATCTGCTCCAACAGGTACATGTCTTTCTTATACTGTTTTTCTATCTCCCCCGCATCAAGACACAGTGCTCCAAACACATCTGTAGCTGCCAGGGTTGCCATGACAGCATCCCATGTAGAGTTAGCTAGTCAGTAAACCAGTTTAAAGATGAACAGGCAACACAAATCACTATGGATTATAGGATTATAGGATACTGGCACCCTAGGCTAGTAATCTTGGGAGCTGTTCATGACTAATTACGCAATGTGGAACAGAATTGGTGTTCCTCAAAATGCAGAGGGAGTTGCTCAGTAAAAGCAGGCAGTTTGAATTGGCAACTCTTATAAACATTACTAGTCTCCAAACTGGTCTAATTTTCCAGCACTGTTCATTCTGTCCTGCCTATATTTCGAAAGCTAGTCACAACAAGCCCTCCATGAACACCTTGAAAACTGATTTCAACCTAGTGTTTTCATGTTCCCACTACCAGTAAGTTGAAGAATCACTGACTGACCCTGGATTCACACATTTCCCAGTCTTCCTTTCTTTTTCCTCTGTGCATTTATCTTCCTGGTGTTTTCTGTGCTCCATCTGGCTACTTTCATCTGATTCCAAACACTCCATCTATACTGTTCTTCTCCTACTTGAACATGCCCTTATCTTCTACTCTCCTGCCAAGCCTCTCCCTCCAACAACTAGTACTGCTCGGGGAAGAGATGCTGTATGCTTCTGCTGGTTTTAGTCTGCTAAATGTGGACCCCAGCCTTGAACACAAGAGTAGCTGGATGTCATGTGGACAAAGCCCTTGAGGGTACCTTCTCCACATGCTTAAACATTTGTAAGATTTGGATCTTTGATTCTCAGACCGTTGAGTCAGAGAATGCATCATTCTCTTTGCACGATCAACAGCACTTAAGGCAATTATACATTCAGAAAATTATACTCAATATGAATATGCCTACATAAAAGCAGCATGACACTGACATTTCAAATGCAGAATTAAACTGATTTGGCCTTTATTTTCTAAGAGTACTTAAGACATTTTAAACAATACAGCATCAGGCAAGCAAATGATTTCAATGATGGGAACTGGAAACGATTTGCAAGTTAGGTCTCTTGGCAGGATGAGCAAAGCTCCCCTGATTTCAGTGGGAATGGAACAAGGCCATTAAACAATAACATTAAAAAGCCCTTTCCAGGCATGTGGAAAAGAGAGAGTTTTCAGGGGGATGTCACATGGAGGAATGTAAGAAAATCTAATTAATCTGAGGAAAAAGAATTCAGCAATTTGAGTTAAGCATCCATTGACAGGTGAAACACTTCCGGAGAAGTTACACTTACTCTGCATTTAACCAAGATATTTTCAAACCATCACATACGAAAATACAAACTAATTATAATCTTTGCATGAAAGAGGAAAACTGCCCAATCTCTGTGCCTTTGTTTTAGCTAATCTACGTTCACTGCACTCTTCATGCAAATGAGCACATTTGTTGCAACTAGAACAAAATTACTTTGCTAATCACCTAGCACTTTTTCATCAGAATTCCAGGCTTTAAATAGCTTGCTTGTGCTATACCTGTCTGCTAGCCATGCCATAGCACATGGTATACTTTTAGTATCATCACGTTGGCTCTGTAAAATTCACCCCAGAAAAAGTGAGCAGGCTCTATACAAGACCTTTCCAGGGAATGGATAAGGAAAGACTGACTTTTCTGCCCCTGGTGATTTGCAAGCTAATACAGTACTGTGGGTCCCTTCTGGTAGCAGACAGCCCCCAGACATGTCCCCACAACATTTTGTAAAGGGGAAAAGGCTTTCACCCCAACTTGCAGTTTCAGTTCCAACTCTGACTCCCTTTCCTTTCAGCTAAGACTCTGGTGCAGACACTGGCATGTACACTGACAAATGCAGCAATGCAAAGAAGAATTGAAGGGGTGTCGCATTTCTACTTGTACTTCTCAGCCAAAACAGGCAACAGCTGTCCTGACTCCACCACCAGGATCCGAAGGCAGAGCTGCAAGTGTTTATCATAGTCTGAGCTACGAAGGCTTTGTCACAAGCCCAGTAAAATACTGCTGCTGAGGAAGATTTGCCAGGTGACTCCAGCTACTAGTCTCTCTCTGGAGTAAGAAGGAACTTGAAGGAGCTCCTTCAGTATGCATTTAAAGAAAGCTGTTCGAGGATCAGAGGTACTAGCAAAGTCTGTTTTTAACATCCATCCCTTGCCCAAAGCATACCTGCATGGACCGGTGAGACAGCTGCTTTTTTACGTGGACTGGACACTAGGTAAGTCCTGACTGCCCATTCTTCAGTGGGGCCATGTCCTGAGATCCTTGCCCATGACACACTGCTGATACTTAACAGAGAGACACAGGAACTCAGGTTATCCTAAGACCACTGCTTTGCTCTGGGTTTTGTTGAGACAGGTCAGCAGTATGAATAAGGTCACACACATTTTGTTTCCTTATGTCCGCTTTCTCTCCCACCAGTAAAACTCTTTCTCTGCATAGGATGTTGAGTTGAAAGCACCTGTCAGAAATCACCTATTGTGACCTCAAGTGTAGGTGAACTATCAGTCC
The DNA here is from genome assembly GCA_013400055.1 of Nycticryphes semicollaris. Lineage (NCBI taxonomy): Eukaryota > Metazoa > Chordata > Aves > Charadriiformes > Rostratulidae > Nycticryphes > Nycticryphes semicollaris. The sequence goes on along the minus strand of VXBJ01000741.1, from coordinate 28,296 downwards.
CTGTCAGACAATTGGCTTGATTTTGTACTGTTATTTTTCCCCTAGGGTTCCCACAAAATGGCTTTTATTTTGTCTCACTTAGAGATACTGCATGTGTTAAAAGGACAGATGGTATTTACAGCACTCTGCCCTGGCCCTGGTCACCCTGCAGAAACTACCCCACTACAGAAAAATTCCTTCCAGCTGCCTCAAGTAATTTTTATCTTATTTTGCCCCTGTAAGCCTGTAAGTCCCTCACCACTGCTCTACCTTCCCCGAAGTGCTCTTCCCATCCACCTGGGGATCATTTCAGGGCTCTACTGAAAGCCTCCGGAGGGAGCCACAGCGCCCTCACAAGACTTCCCAAACTCCCCTCTGTGCACCCAGACCTGAAGAGCTTGGAGCTCCTAACCCACCCCCCAGTCCCCCCCAGGGACCAGCTTCTAGGAAGCTAAAGAGACAAGTGAGTGTTTCTCCACATACGAATCTTTCACACGCTTCGCACATCAGTCTGTACTTTGTAAACCAAAGCCATGTCCCATGCTGCAGCTCACCAAAGAGTTTATTACATGCACACATCTTGGTAAAAGTGCCTACACACAGTGGTGTGTCATGGTCTCCTTGGTGGTACGCAAATGTCTACCTCCCATGAAGTATCTCCACAGGCTAGCTCAGTAAACTTGTGGGAAGGCAGGAGGGAAGTTTAGGATTTCTGTGCAGGAGCATACTGCCTAGCAAGATTTAACAGGCAATGCTGGACACTTTCTGGCAACACACTCAGCAGAATGAGGGTGTTCACACCTCCACAAACATGCCACTGACAGAGCTGCAGACAGCAAAAGTCAAGTGTAACGGCATCTCCAGACGTGGCAGTCCTCTCTAACAGAACTCTCCCTCTTCTTGGCAGCTGTCTCCTGTGTCCCAGTTATGAAATGGGAAGACCAAAGACTTTCCTCCACCGGCAAGGCACCTCCAATGTTGCTTTTGTGCAGGAACTAGGTTTTCAGTGCCACTGCCAAAAGTCCTGAGCAAGTAATGTTGGGTGGAGAGTTTATGTGCAGCTGAAATGCAAGAGGCTTCTCACCCACTCCTAAGTTACTTCTCAGCGCTGTTGACTCCAGACAAGAGAGCTGCTCTAGGTGTGTTAGTGCTTTCTTAAGCATTTTTTCAAAATAAAAACCCACCCACAATACATGCAAATACTGCCCCAAAACTTCCCTTCTGCCCCCATGCCTCATTTTTCCCATCAGTCAAGCACCTCTGGGAACCTGCTGTAGGAAGTACTACAAGCAGGGACCAAGGCAGAATTGGGGCCAGTGGATCTGTTTGTCACTTTCCCTTTTAAAAGCCAAGTTTAGAAAATAAGATGTTGATTTCCATGGCCCTACGTATGATTCAGCAGCACAAGTTCTTTAATTTGATCTTGTGGCCAGCCACCCAAAAGTTCTACAACTCAACAACTGCTTTGCACAAATAGTGACAAACTAACCTGTACCAAACCAGCAAATCTAAGCAACCACAGACACTAACTACACTTTTCTCTGGGACCACAGACTAGGCTTTTTCAGGCGACCACCCCATAAAACCAACTTTTGCTGCTCAGCAAAAGCTCAGGACAGGTGGGACTATTTTACCCACTGGGAAGCCCTATGGCTTTCAAACACAGCACTGTTTGAGCAGCTTTCATTTTTTTATCAGGGAAAGTTCAGCTGAAGTCTTCCTATCTCATCAACTCTCAGAGTAATAGCTGCAGGGGCTTTTGAGTGTTTTGGACCTCATGTCTTCTTCCTGGTGACCAATTTACCACTCCTGCAGTACTGGGTGCACATGTGCTGTATGAGCCATGCTGTGTCATGTTCTGCCTTACTAGTGGTCTCTGCAGCAGACATCACCAAATATAACACGCTGCAGTGGTAAAATCAGAGGCATTTTAAAAGGCATTAGATGATGAAAGTTTCACCATGTATAGTCTGTTCTGAAACTAAGGATTTTGTTGAAGCCTTTCTCTTATGGCTAGCACACTGATTCTTAAGATGACAGCAACATCACACAAAAATGGGGTGCTTTGAACTTTGATTGAACTTGAGTTACACCTTAAGATAGCACCATGCTGAAAATGTGTTCTCAATACCCCACTAGTGCGGAGGACGATGGTGTTACTCTGAGCGGATGAGATAGCTACTGAAGGAACAGGGCTACTCCCCATAGCAACCCAAGACTTTTATCAAAAGTTGGGAGATAACAGGTCATTTAGGATGAACCAATGGTCCCTCATTAGGCAAAATGCAAAAATTAATGTTCACCAACCTAGTTCTCAGTCTGAAGCCAGAAAAACAACTTCAGAAAGTCACCTCTGTGTATGTATGCCCTACCCAACGTACCTGGCAGATGGGCCTGCAAAGATCACAGCAAAGCCACAGCTTTCACTTCAGGCCTGATAGGCAAACATTTTGGGAAATCATCTGAATCATAACAGAACTAATGTCAAAATGGGACCTGAATCTGGGAAGGACCTGAATAGGCCACTGAATCTGAGAAGCCTCAACCTACAGGGGCACTGAAGTTGGCACGGTTAAGGGCAAATGGCATTAAACCTCTCCCTCCAGTGATGCTGACTTCTTGTATCTAAAGTATGAATACACAGCTACATAAAATAAAACCAAAATTAAGAACAGTTTTTAGCTGCAATGCTTATCTCTTAAAAAAAAACCCAGTGACACATTTTATTTCCTGTTGGCAAAACTTTTTTATTTTCATTACAAAATCAATGACAAAGCTCTTTGACTTCAGGAAATAGCCTGTGAAGTGGACAGTAAGAAATTGCAGTCAACTTTAAACATAATAAAACCAGAGAGTCCTTGAAAAATGTTTGCTGGAAGAGACCTCTTGAGCTCACCCAATACAGCTTCCAGCCCAGAGGAGAGCCAACTAAATGAGGCTGCTCCAAGGGGGATGATATCCAACATTCCTGGGGTGGCCATCTGGGATCCACCCGAGGACAAAAGGTTCCTCTGACTTCCTGGCAATGTCCTGTACTGCAACTTCTGTCTGTTGCCTTTGGGGCTGTCCTTGTGAGAAGACTCTACCTACACTGTCTCCATGCCCTCCTTCTTGGGAGCTGACTGTAGCCAAAGGGGCTCCCTGATGCTTTCTCATCCCCAGGCTGAAGCAAGGCACTAATCCCTGTGAATTTAGGTGATTAAAGACTATTCGTGGTTAATACAAAGGTCTGGAGACAGATAACAAGAACAGGCTGAGGATCTCTACTAACCTAATCGCTTAATCAGTAATTTATAGTAATTTATTTAGACGATAATCTAATCACTCGGTCAGCAATTAGACAGTTATCTCTGGTGTGAAGTGCACCAGGATTAGTCAACTAAAGAAACTCCTCTCCTGGAAGACCCTGAAGACTGAAACAGCTTACTGCCTAAAGGAGCACATGACTCATGGGATGTAAAGGGTAGAGCACTTTGGGATTCTGAAAAACTTACAGGATGTTTTTAAGGGAATTGATGGAACATGTATGACATTATGTATTGCTGGGGATAGGACCAAAGGGGAAAAAACGGGATCCAGACGGCTTGGGGAGGAACAACCATGGGAAAGGGGAGGGAAAAGTGAATTAAAAGGACTGGTTGAGTATAATCAAGGTGTTAGTGCATTTCGCTAGTGGAGCTCTTCGAGCTTTTCCCTTTGTCACTGTGTCCCCCATTCTCACATTAAATCCTACTCCCTTGGGAGTGCAGTCTTAGTAGGTATGTGTGAACACCAGTGACTTCAATCCCTTGTATTTGTGCTTGGGATTGCGGTGACCCAGTTGAAGGACCCTGCACTTGATCTGGCTGAATGTTATGAGGTTCTCACTGGCCCACTTGTCAAGTCTGTCTAGGACCTTCTCTATGACATCCCTTCCTTCCAGTGTGTCAACCATGCCACACAGCTTGGTCTTACTGGCAAACTTGCTGAGGGTGCATTCAATCATGTCATGGACAAAAAGATGCTAAACAGCACTGTTTAACAGCCTCAGTACTGATATACCTGAGGATTTGAGAGCAGCCCTGAGGAGGACTTGGGGGTGCTGGTGGATGAGAAACTCAACATGAGCTGATGATGTGTGCTTGGAGCCCAGAAAGCCAACCACATCCTGGGGTGCATCAAAAGCAACATGGCCAGCAGGATGAGGGAGGTGCTTCTGCCCCTCTACTCTGCTCTTGTGAGACTCCACCTGAAGTACTGTGACCAGCTTTGGAAATCTCAGCACAAGAAGGACATGGACTCATCAGAACAGGGCCAGTGGAGGGCCATGAAGATGATCAGAGGGCTGAAGCACCTCTCCTATGAAACAAGCCAAGAGAGCTGGGGTTGTTCAGCCTGGAGAACAGAAGGCTCCAGGGAAACCTTACAGCAGCCTTCCAGAACCTGAAGGGGGCCTACATGAGAGATAGGAAGGGACTCTTTATCAGGGAGTGTAGCGATAGGATAAGGAGTAATGGTTTTAAATTGAAATTCTGTTAGGAAGAACTTCTTTACTGTGAGGGCGGTGAGCCACTGGAATAGGTTGCCCAGAGAAGCTGTGGATGCCCCATCCCCTGAAGTGTTCAAGGCCAGGCTGGATGGGGCTTTGAGCAACTTGCTGTAGTGGGAGGTGTCCCTGCCTATGGCAGGGGGGTTGGAACTCAATGATCTTTATGGTCTCTTCCAACCCTAACCATTCTATGATTCAAGCTGGACTCACCAGTAAGACAAGAGGTCTGGACAAAAGCAATGGAAGCATGGCTTGCAAACCTGTAGGGTGCCTCTGTCTGGGTGCCACCAGCAGGGGAGGTCACCATGATTTGGGCCAGGTGTTGGATACCTATCTATACAAGCACACCACTACCAGACTCCTCCCAGCTAGGGGCAGGACTCAGTGTTTACTAACGCTGTACTCCAGGCTCTCAGTATAGAACATTTCTCTAGCCTGCCAAGGTCCCTCCAAAGGGTAGCCATTTCCTCCAGCATATATACCCCTCCCCCAGTTTGGTACCATCTCCAGACTTGCCCTGGTCTTGCCATTCCCTCATTCAGCTTAAGAAAGATGTTAAATTGCCTTGGCCTAGGACTGCTCCCACAGTGACACTACTGCTCTCCAGCCAATCGTGGGACCTCAGACCACTGAAGTCAACACTCAAAGAGCTGTGATCCAGACCACCTTCAAGCCCACTGATCCATAGCCATTTGGGCACCAAGTATACTATACTGAAGGCCTTGCTGATGTCCAGTTGTCCCACATCCAGTGCTCTTCCTTTCTCCACAGAGTCATCTGTCTTCTCTTCAGAAAAGGCAATCAGCCACCAATTGGCCAGGCACAAGTTGTCCTGGTAAGTCCCTCTTGGTCATTTCCTCTCTGACCAGTTCTTGGAAAACAGTCTCCCTCTCCAACATTTGCTGGGAACTGAGAAGCAGTTGATGGCCAGTCATTCCCTCATTACTTTCTGGAAGATAGTGCTATGCTAGCCTCAGGAATATCACCCAAGCACAGCTGTTGACAGTCAGAGTGACTGCCTGCAATGAGATCAGCCAGCTCCCTTTCCTGCCCCACTGATCAGTGGGACCATAGTTTCTTCACCCTCCCTATGCTGCTGAAGCACTCAAGGAAACCTTGGTTTTTCAGAGGAAGCCCTTCATGGCAACTTGCATCTGTGGCCCCTGGTACTGTGACTGAGCAGATGTGGAGATAAATCTTGTTCAATTTACAAATGCTTTACATGACAAATTGCAAAAATTGCCCTGACAGTACCCTGACAGGAGCAGTGGTTTAGCACACACTCATCACCTGCTACAAAGACTGGGGTGCATGGTGTGGATGTTCTGCTGGCTTACACAGAGCCAAAGAAAACACTGGGGTTTTTCTAGAGAGAAGAGACACAGATACATAGTATCTAAAATAAGAATAGATTTTTGAATTTTTCTTAAACCTGAATTCATTTTTAAGAATCTCTTCTTAGTTCAAGCTTCATCACACTCTGGGTCTTTGGGACAATACTGGACATATGTTACAAGACCTGAGTGGCAGTGAGCTACACTGACTGACAGTGATCTAGTGAAATCCAGCAGAGGAAACTATAGACCACTGTAGCTGGCTGAATCTGGCTCTAACCAGCAGTGAACATGTAAAGTTGAAAATTTACCATGTGTCAAAACTTCATCCATACAGAAAAGTACACAACATCCCTGGCTCAGAACGCATTTAAGGAGGAGCCTATGCACAGGGTACTCCTGAGGAAGCTGCAGCCCAGACTGATGCCACACCAGCGCAGGGAACATAGAAGACTTGGTCAGAAGAAAGGGGTCTGCTCAGAACAGCAGAAACCATTCCATGTGCCAGTTCTGCTTCCCACATTGCTTGTCTCCTTGTCTGGGGGTTTGGGACATGCTGAATGTGACAGGAGTTGTGATGAGGAAGAAAGAAGAGCAGCTAACTAGGGAGATGAGAATTTGTATACAGGCATTTGCTTTCTCTGTACATTCAGATCAATTGTCAAAACTTTATGTTGATTTAAAATAAAATTATCATTACATAATTCCCCAATTCAAGTCTGTTTGCTTGCGGCAAGAACCAGCTCATTTCTTCATTGCCTCAGCTTAGCACTGCCATAACCCAAAAGGTGATGAAGTTAAAATAGTATTTCATTTGCCTAGACCCAAAGAGAAAGGGTGGGAAAGAATAAAAATGGCAATTCTGAAGTTTTTTTGTGTTTTCTTCAGGTATGACCCCAACTCATGTGTTAATTTGAGACAGAGATGCAGTCCTTCTTCCTTCTGTTTCTGGCCTAATAATAACAGTTTTTCCAATCCACTTATTTTCTCCTGGATTTAATGTGTACTTCTTTCAACCTCAGAGGAGAAAGGGACACTATGATTATTTAACTACGTAATCTGAAGAAATGCAATCTTAATACGCTCACAATCATTTAGATTCCACTATTTGATAAAATGCCCAAGAGAGACACTAAAAGCAAAAAACACCAGAAGGAAGGAATAAAAAAACCTTGTGACTGTCACCCTATATTGTTTTAGGATCCTGTACCCCAGAAGCAACTTCTCCTCCACCTCTTCCACCTCTTCATTAGCATCTTTTATCTCTGAGTCAAATCTCTTACAAACATATTATATATGAATGTTAGGGAGGATTGCTTAGGAATTAACCAAGTAAGCAAACAGAGATCATGTTGATAATCCCCATTTTGTTGCTAGGCAACAGGTAACCAGAAAAATACAGAGAATTATAAAAATGGTAAATGTGCACAACATTCACAAATACAAACTGTATTAAATATCCCATAATTTGCCATGAAAAACAATTTATTAAAAGTGTTTAATTTTCAAATTTCCAACAGATCTCAGTAGTCTCTTCCCCAGGTGAACTGCAATATGCGGCAAGGCATACTTTTCGAGATTTGCTCTATCTGAAATATAGATGGAAAGTCTGTCATCAGTGATCCCAACAATTTTTCAGACTTATAGCAAAAGTTAAAGTTCCCTGTATGCTTTTCTTCTGCTATACCTCTAATACATTTATATTAAAACCTATTGGCTGCTAGCATGGACAAAAATATGAGGCAAAAAACCCACATAAAGAACACTAATACTCAAGATAGTCATCAATGCATATCTTCTAGACAGAAGCAAGGAAAACAACATTGTTAGGAATTAATTATAGCATGTTCAAATGAGTTGGGTAAACATGTCACTGGGGGGGGGGTGGTGGTGAAGCAAACACACAGATTTTATTCTGCTGCTAAGTTAGCCCATTAAACTATTTTCCTGCTCATGGTTCATAACTAGTGTGGAAAACATGATCAAACGTTCAGCCCACCTGTCACCAACCTAACATTTATTTATTAATAAAAAGAAACACATTTTAGCAGTGAATAGACTCCATAGAAGATTCATTACTTTGTTAGCCCGTTAGTATTTCTTATCCAGTGCCTGGAGTGCAGATGGAAACCCATTACAGATAACGATTGCACTCACCTTACAAAGAAAACACTGTCTTTAAATAGGAACGCTGCTTATCAAAACAAACAAAAAGATCTCTTACCTGGGATATTCATACAATAAATAAAAAATAATTTCAACACACATACTAGAAACAAAACAAACAACAAAAAACCCCACCCCAAGGCCAATGAATACAAGATTTTGTGAACAGCACCAAGAAAACCTGCATATTTTTAAGATTCTGTACTCTAGGTAGGTAAAAAATTGTATGTGCAAAAGATTTTTTCAGTGCTCATGAGTTACTAGTCTGCATATTAAGATATAAATTTTAAATTCAAATAATATAATATTATCATTCTGTTATTTGGAGAGTGCTATAATGACAGCTATAGAACAAAAGCTATCCATGAAAAAGGTTTATTTCAACATTTTTAAAGAAAACTCAGTTTTTAAACAGGACTGGCCCTTCAGATCCTGATCTTAACTGTAATAAACAAGGTTACTCTTCAAATTCTGCACAATTTAAAGCCATTATTTTCCTTCTTCCATCCCAGTGACACAATTGACATTGCAATGCAGACCCGTGTACTGCACATTTATTTTCAATCTTGCACTCTGTGAGAGTGGTTCTGATCCATGGCTGTGAAGAACAAGCAGATAGTGGTTGTGATGAACACATTCACTCCCTCGTAAAGTAGTTTTGGTGAGAAAACGCTCCATATGAACAGGTGGTAACGCAGACCTGTTACCAAAATAATGTAGATGGCAACTGGAATTGAACGCATTAGAGCGTAGCAGAAACAGCCATGACCCACTGCCGCTGAATTCCTGATTAAAAAAAAAAAAAAAACCAAAACAAAAAACAACAAAACAGAAGAATTAATTCTCAGCAAACTTAGTAAAGACATCCATCCATCTTTCTCCACTCTTTTATTTCGCAACACAAAGAATACTCACAGATCTTTGCTAAGTATTAAAAAAGTGATTACTGATGCAACGTTATAACTAATAAAGCCTCTCCATATCCTACAATATGTAAGTAAGTTACATGTAAGCATAGCAACCGTCACTGTGATAAAGGCACATGGTAGTTTACACACACTTAGAAAGTTCTGTGTTTTAATATACTTTGTTCTAATTGTTAAAGTCTCCATCAAGCATTTTCAAGATAGCTTAATCTCCAGTTGGCTTTGTAGTGCCTTTTTACAGAATCCACAGCAAAGCTAGCTGATATAATATTCTCCAGAGAATACCATACCCCTAGCCTTACACGAGCAATACATTGCAGTGCTGTCATGGCAGCGTAGTTCAGCTGGGCCCACGATATTGCAAGAAATGTCTGCTCCATATGTAACCTACATGGTCCAAATTTGCCACACTGAGGTATTCTGGTGGGTGACAAGAGTCAGATGAAAAGGAAGTCAAAGAATTTTCTGCACTTTGATTGTTCTCTCTCCCCTGAGGTGCCAACTCAAATCAATGACACCAGGCCCACTTTCGCCAAACCACATCTAATACACACCAAATTCAGATGCTTACCTGTTCATACAAAAGAAAGGAATAAAACCATTTCACTGGAATAATACGCAGTGAAATTTCCTATCCCCATCAGAATATTTCATATCATCAGTTCCCGAAAGAACACATCATCAAAACGCAGAAATAATTTACACTGATATCCTGAGCTAAGACTCTGTTTTGCTCCTCCTGGTTTTTAATTCTGATCTTGTTGCAAGTAATAAAAATTTAAGATGACTAGCACTTCTAAATCACATATGACTAAGTAAGCTACAGAATACAGTATATTACATAAAGGATTAAACTCACTGTTCTTTAAATTAAAATAATTAGGATATAGTCCTGTTTTCCAGTGAAGTCAAGAGCAAAATTCCCAAGGCTTTCAGTGGAAGGCAGAACAGGTATGAAAGCAGAATTGAAAAATACACTAAGAACAGCAGGCATGAATGAATGCAAAGCACACATTCAGCTGACAGAAAACTGTTTCCCTCACTGCTTAGCCAGAAAACTGTGACTTGGGAATGAACTAGGCAGCTCCCTGCTTCTGCATAACTATCTTAGTCTTCAGTGAGCCTGCACAAATAACCAGCTTTATGTTTAATAACTGATTTTGTTGACAAGGATTAAACAAACTACAGTTCACTCAGTCTTAACTGTTTTCAACTAATATGAGTAAAATCAGTATTTCTGTAGTTAGATGACACAACTGAGTAAAGCGTGGAAATAGTTTTTTAGTCAGATAGGCAAATAGACAATTTTTATCTCATTTTCTAGAGTAAAAAATATGCATTGGATAGACCAGCTAGATGAGCACTATCAGTGGTTGCGGTTTACTAAGTTCAATGATGAGATTTTCAAGGAATCCTAAAAGAGAAAAGTGAGAGCATCCATGAACTTATACATGCAGGTCTTTCAAGAGCCCTGCATTTTAAATTTAAATTTCAGTTCACATCTCTTTCCCTAGTTTGTGCTCACCTAAAAACATATTTTGTACCTCATTGTAAGAAAGCCCCTCAAATTTTTAAAATGGCTAATTTTTAATAATGAACACACTGGCTGAAAGATTATGTTGAATCTAAGCTCTGTATGTTCACTTTGGCTCAAAAATTAGGTAGACATAGTATTTTAGCTACATTTTATACTGGAATGAGAGCACAGAGTTATCTTTACCATTAACTTTTAAATTCTTAATTTTCACTTTATAGTTACTAGCAAAGAATTTCCAAATCAATAAGTAAATGGTATAATTCTTTCTCTATTTTAATGTAGTAAAAATAACTGTTTTCTGCTTATATAGTACCTTTACTTCCAAAAGGTCACAGCGCTTCTCTACAAAACAAAGACACCTACCTGCAGAAGGAAATCTTTGACAGTTTCACATTATAATGCAGCGGTGCAATTTGGATAAGGCAACAGAAGTACAATGGAGCCACAAAGTTGAACTGTTAGTGGGGTTCAATATCAGGACAATTTGGTTTGTTTTGGAGCTAGTGTAAGAGTTCACACACTTGTTGTGAAAACAGCACTGGGATGACTGAGCACAAGCAATTAGACCTACTCAGCTATTCTGATGCTATGGCAATGACTTAGTCCTTCAATCACAGCACCATTTTTTCTTCTTGCTTCTACCAGGCACCCAATTTGCCGAATAGCTACGAAAAGTGACTTTGTACATTCCTTCTGCTCATTCTACACACACAATGTGACCACAGGGTACAGGGCTTCACCAGGCCACAGGGAATACAATGGCCAAGCATCAAGCTGCTGCTGATTACATGACCAAGACAATCCAGGTAGTTCAGCTGGTTCGCAAGTTAATTAAAAAGAGCACAGAAAGCTAGCTGTGGCATGCCACTCATGTATCCTACTGTTTATGAACTGGATCAGGCAGCAATGAATAACCTTGGAATCTCTCAGTGCAGTTTCAATGAAAACAATGGAAGATTACAGGAAAGATCTAAAGCATCAAACTGGAACTACTCCATACTGAACTCTCTCTGCAGTAATTAATTTTTCTTATTTAAAGGAGAAAGCACAGAGGCACAAAACCTGTACACACTACTTTCTGACAGAATGAGCCCAAATAAAAAATAAGTACCCAGCCTGTAATACTGAGCTCATATAGCAAGTCAGCTTCTGGGGAGTTTAATGAGAAGTTCAAATGTGTTAAAGATGACAAAGCACATCTGAACTTCATGCAAGATTGATGCTGAAGATTGCCAGATCCAGAAAAACCGATATTGTTACAGACTTATGAAGCAAAAAACACTACAGGTTCATACCACATTTAGACTGCAAACATTAATTATAGTCTACAGCACATATTGGTTTTCAAAAGAATCACAGAATCATCATGGCTGGAAAGGACCTCTGAGATCACTATGTCTAACCATAAGCACACAAAAACCCCTTACAATCTTGGCCACTAGAGAATGCCCTGAAGTGCCACATCTACACATTTCTTAAATAACTCCAGGGATGGTGNTACTCCTGCTGGCTACACTATTCCCGATACAGGCCTGGATGCTGTTGACCTTCTTGGCCACCTGGGCACACTGCTAGCTCATGTTAAGCCAGCTGTCCACCAGCCCCCCCAGGTCCTTTTCTGCTGGACAGCTTTCCAGCCACTCTTCCCCAAGCCTGTAGCGCTGCATGGGGTTGTTGTGACCAAAATGGAGGACCCAGCATTTGGCCTTATTGAATCTCATACAATTGGCCTCGGCCCATCAATCCAACCTGTCCAGGTCCCCCTGTAGAGCCTTCCTACCCTCAAGCAAATCAACACTCCCACCTAGTTTGGCATCATCTGCAATCTTACTGAGGGTGCACTCAATCCCCTCATCCAGATCATTGATAAAGATATTAAACAAGACTGGCCCACAAAGAGAAATCTTCTCTTAATTGAATATTTAACATGTAGAAAAATATGGCCAAGAAATTGTGCTTTTATTGCTTGTGGTTTTCTGCTTTTTTGGGTCTTCTAAATCCTAGTTGCTCAATCCATCTCTAAGGTTCTATTAGAATGGATAATACAATGAAAAAATTGTTATGCCAAAACCATGAAAGAAAAACATCTATTTTCTTGTGAAAGGATGTCTCTCAATTACATAGAATACTTGCAGATGCTTGCACAAGTTTTGTAACTTAAAAATCAAGCAGAAAACCTCCACAGACAGCCCAACAAATGCTTCCACAAAGAATTTTAAAATATGCAAGTTTATACCGTTCTAATCCTTGTTCTAGCCCATCATATTAAATAAGCATTTTAGAAATACGCAAGCTGTGTGAGGAATGCCCCAGGGCTCTAATTTTTCTGGGACTAGAGAATGGGGGTCACGTCTGTAGGGTTTCAGTATCCAGCATTTCTACCCTTCCATCTCCTCTTTTCTAGATGAATATCACTGCCTAAAGGTCCCTTCCAACCATGAAAATCCTGTGATTTTGTCATCTTAGCTAAAGATGCAAAGAAAAATTGCTTCCAACAATTGTTCTGGATGAACAGGCCATGAAGACAGTTAAAATAGACTGTCAGCATGTTATTTAATTAAATTCACATTTACCAGTTTAGAATATACTGGTCTAACAGGGCACATGAACAGTTTCACAAGGCATTTCTAGAGACATGAGGCAGTTATTTAAGTAATAGGTAGGAAATTATTTAAGCAGGGGTAGGAAATTGGCCAACAAGCCACACTCCGTGATGAAGGCTTTTACTCAGGCTGTCAGTTTGTCACAAGTAGGCCCCCCCATGACCCCAGGCTGTTCAACATCTTCATAAATGATCTGGAAGACAGGACTGAAAGCAACCTCACCAGGTTTGCTGATAACACTAAACTGGATTTTGAGATGGACACGTAAGAAGGAAGCGCTTTCTTACAGAGAGACCCGGACAGGCTGGAAGAGTAGCAAGAACTGTATGAAGATTAATGTAGACACGTGCAAAGTCCTGCACCTGTGACACAATAACCAAAGGGCCCAGTATAGGCTAGGATGTGTGTGGCTCGGGAACACACTTGCTGAGAAGGACCAGGGTGAGGTGGTGGACAATAAGCTGAACATGAGTCAGCAGAGTGCCACTGCAGCAACAAAGATACATCAGGTCCTGGGCTGCATCCACAGGAGCATTACTAGCAGAGACAGAGATATGATTATCGCACTCCACTCGGTGCTTGAAATAGCACAACTGGAGTACTGCATTTAGTTTTGGCCCTGGCAATTCAAAAAGACATGGACAGACTGGAAAAGGTCCAAAGGAGGGCCAGAGATAATTAAAGGACTTGAAAGACCACCCTACAAGGTAAGGCTGTAGGAATTAAGGCTCTTCTCACTGGAAAAGAGAAGGCTTAGACAGACCTCTTCACAGTATTCCAGTATTTAAAGTGTGGCTATAAGAAGGACAGAAGTGCTCTCTTCACCAGGTACCACATGAAGAAGACAAGAGACAATGGGTACATGTTGCACCAGGGGAGGTGTCATCTCAGTATAAGAAAGACATTTTTTACAGTGAGAACAATCAATCACTGCAACAATCTCTCCAGGGATATGGAGGTTTTCAAGATGCAACGTGACCGGATGCTAGATGATCTCATCAAGGCTCTCTTTCCCATGTGTCCTGGTTTGAGATAAACCAAACCAATTTTCTGTTTTACAATTTTACTTTTTTTGCTGGGCCTCTCCTAACTAACTAAACTCTGAAGTTAACAGCATATTGTTCAGAAAACTGTTCATTCTCACAGTGATGAGACCTGATTATACCAAGGAATGGTATGCAGAGAGGCCCTTGCTTATACTTATTGCTATAACAACCAAGGTCAGGTAATTT
>VXBJ01000741.1:2326-13942 GCA_013400055.1 Nycticryphes semicollaris | reverse complement strand
TGAAAGGCCGGGGGGAGCTGGGAACAGGGAGTCAGTCTGGTTTTGGTAAATTTGGCTGAAACCTCAACACCATGAAGGGTCCTTTCCAGCCTGAGGTGTTCTATGGTTCTGTGAGCAATGCTTGGCCTTCTGCATCAAGGGCAGAGTTAGTACTTTCTTGAATTTTTCCATTACAGTAACGATTTTTAAACTTGTGACCTAACAGCTCTCTCCTCAAATAACTCCCGCGATTCCAGTAACATACACATTTGAGAAGAACTTGTACATTTCAAGAAAAAGTGTGAGAAAAGAAGATAGAAAAATCCTGGATAACCGCATAAGAACAGTATTCCACATACAGTCCTGTCCACAGACAGCAGAACCAAGAAGTTGGTTATGTTGGTTATGAACAGAGAAGAACAGAAAACTAATTGTGAAAAGGAAAAACAACCTGCAAGTAAGAACAATAAGACAAGGTTATTAACAGAAAAAGTACAGGTTACATCTAGAAACATTTCTACAGTAAAGAAGTATGAAAGCAAAAGTCTACCAATATGATACTCTCTTGGCAGAACTGCCCCTCTGAATGGCTCTGCTCCTTCTTAAGCAGAGAACCCAGCATCATCATGCAGCCTAACTACAGAGAAGAAATAAAGTTGGTACTATCCTTCAATCTGAAGATTTCTTTTTCAGAATTAGGAGGATAGAAGGCACATCCAAAGTACTGAAGAGGAACAAGAGAATTCCTTCAGTGCACTGTGTATACTTCATGCAGTGTATCAAAATATGGACATTAACTTTCTCCACAGCTTTTTCTGGTGCAGTGTGCACCGGATTAATCCTCAGAGAATCATTATTCTTTGTGGTGCCATGAGATTACTTCTGGGATTATGCAAAGATATTCTTACTAAACCAAATTATCATACATACTTTTTACTTTGGCAAGTTAGAGGAGTGTTTGATTTATAAAGAATTTGCATGAAGTCAACTTTAGCCTAAAGATTGTAAAGCTCCACATGCTTTCTCCTGCAACCAAAATAGATTACAGCAGGATCTGTGAACTCATACACTAGGATCTCTACAAAGGATGAGACAACCCTAATACTATGAAGTGCAAGACCAATTTGATTTCTGAGGAAGATATCCTGGTATCTGCATACCCTCTTCCTCATTTGACTCTAACTGAGGAGAGGTAGAAAAATCAGCACAGGATTTTTTATGCCATAGGTTTGATGATGATATTGTAATGCTAATCTTGTCTGTGACAGAAAATGCAATTGAACAGACAGGACACACTTTCAGAAGACTACAAATGTTTCTTCAAAATTTGACTATGTTCAGTGGCCAAGGAACCTAAAAAGATACCTCTGAGGAAAACATGTACATCACCTGTTGGAAAGAGAGAGGGAAGGAGAGAAAAGGAAACAGAAATAATCAGGGTTATAGCAAGGAAGAGAGATTGAGACCAAAAAGGGAGAGAGAGAGAAGAACAGAGACAACTAAGAGTGCAGGAGGGCAGGGAAGGGGGAGAGAGGAAGTAGGAAAAGTGAGAGTAAGATAAGCAAATGTAAGATAAAGGGAGTGTGAGCGAGGAGACAGGTTGTGAGATTTACGGAACAAGCAGGACAAAAGCAGGGAGAGAGGGGCAGAGGCAGAAAGACAGAGAATATACACAAGAGAAAGGGAGAGATGGAGCAAGATGGAGACACAGAGAAAGAAACAGAAAGTGCATGGGGAGAGAAAGAGAAAGAGAGAGCAAAAAAGGGAGAGACAAAAGGAGAGAAACAGAGAGCAAGAGAGAAGAGGAGGGAGTAAGAGCAAAAAAGGGAGAGACAGGAAGGAAACCTAGAGAAAGACAGACACAGTGACAGATACAAAGGGAGGAAGAGAGGGGAGGATCGGGAAAGGAAACAGGAGAGACAAGAGGTGATGAGCTCTACAGAGAAAAAGAGTGAAAGCAAAGGAGAAAAAAATAGGAGAGATAAGTGTGTGCAATGAAAAACAGAAAGGAGAGAAAATCAGTGAAAGAGTGACAGGGAAGGGTGAAGACAGAAAGGGTTGGGGGAGAGAGTAACAAGGAGGGAAACTCAAAGAAACAGACATTGAGACAGAGATTGACAAAAAAGTCAAGGAAAGGAGAAAAACAGAAAGGGAAGCATGAGAAAGAGAGAAAAGGAGAAAGCAGGGCAGAGAAAGGGGGAAGACAAAAAGGAAGACAGAAAGACAACAGTATGCAAAGAGCATCATAAAGGGAAAGAAAACAAAAAACCAGGTAGAGTAGAGAAAGGCAAGGGGGACACAGAAAGAGGAACAGAGAAGGGAGAACCATGAAGAAGTGAAAATCGACAGAGAAAGGCAGAAGACAGGGAAACTAGTAGAATGAGAAAGTGAAGGAGACAGAAAGATGACTAGTAATAGGGAATGAGAAATGGAAAGAGAGGGAGTGGGGACAGGGTGAGAAAGACAAGGAGAGCAAGAAAGAAAAAGATACAAGGAAAAAGAGAGAAAAACAGTAGGAGTCAGGAAAAGGCAAAGGTGGAAAGAGAACATGCATGAAGGAAACTGCATGTGCAAAGGAAATAGAAGAGAAGGAAAGGGAAGAAGCTGGGCAAGTGGCAGAGGGAGGGCAAGGAGGGTTGGAAAGAGAAAGAGGGAAAGACAGCAAAACTGCTTATGTCGGCATGACAGAGAAATGAGGCAGAGATATAGACCAAGAAAGGAGCACAGAGTAAGAGGAGAGGGAAAAGAAATAGGAAGGCAGAGAAAAGAAAGGGAAAAAAGAACAAGAAAGAGCACAATGGACAGAGCGACATCAGGTTAGAGAAGCAGTGAGCAGAAATGAGGGAACTAAGTGGAAATGAGGAGAGAAAACAGCATGGGGAAGGGAATAGAGAGGAAGATACAAAGGTGGTGTGAGGCAGGAAAGGCAGAAAGAAAGAGCAAGCAAGATAAAAAGATAGGCAAAGGGAAAGAGAGCAAGTGAGAGAGAAACAGTTGGAAAGGAGCATGTGGGATAGACAGAAGGAGTGAGAGGCAATGAGACAGAAATAGAACCAGGGGCATAGGAAGCCAGATTGAGAAAAGAGCGAGGGAAATAGAGTCAGACTGAGGGAAAGAAAAGCAAAGGTAAAGCAGCAAGCAAGAAGGAAAGGAGAGGGAGAGGAAAAGAGCAAGCATACAGAGATGGACAGGGAGTGAACAAGAGAGAACAGTGAGCATGAAATAAAAAGGTCAAAAGGGAAAGACATAGTTGGACAGATTCAGAGTAAGAAGGGAAGGAAGGGACAGCAACAGGGATAGAGAGATCAAGAACAAAGCACGGAGCAGGTGAGTCAAAGGGAGAGAGTGAGCAAGGAGGCAAGAGGCAAAGGTAAGGACAGAGAGGGAAAAGGGAAAAGAGTAAGGGGGAAAGAGAATATGGGAGAAAACAAAGGGCAAGTGTGACTGATTAGGAGGGAAAGGGAACAACAGCAATAGGTAAAGAGAGGCAAAGGAAAAGAGGAAAATACAGTGAATGGGGGAGGGTAAACGACAGGGAAAGAGTAGAAGCAAGCAGGAGACAATGGCAGAGGGAACAATTGTGAGGAAAGTGAAGAGCAAGAGGAACAAAGAGGAACAGAGAGAGACAGGAGAGGAAAAGAGAACTAGCAGGAGAGAAGGAACAAGAGAGCAACGAGCTTGTGTGACCATTTCTGAGTTCTCCTTTAAGAACTACTGGCGACAGGGTCCAGGAACACTGGGGTACCCCTGGGAACCCTCTGAGAAACTTGAGGATGCATACTCATACAAGGTAAGGACAAAGTAAGGGGAAACACATAGCTGTGGGCCTGAGGAATGTCCATCAGTTTCTAATGTGTTGTCAGCTACCCTTGACCAAGAACGCCTGAAGCCTTTGTTACAGCTGCTGCCTGTTAAGAAAGGGTCAAGCACCTGTATAGCTGGTAGGCCTAGAGCATACAGCTAAGAGACATAGAAATTTGTGCAGAAGGGTGCAATGAATGGATCCTCGTCTCAATTCAGACTAGCCTAAACATTCTCAGGCATAGTAGTGATGCACCAGACCACATTCTCCAGCAGCTCTTGGAGCAGCTGTCCTAGATTGAGTTTTGGATAGCATATGCAGGCCTGTAAATCCCCAGCTGTAGGGATTGCCCAGGGCCTCTCTCCCTAAGGCTTGCAGAGATGTCTTTCCTGCTGCTGCTGCTGAAGAACTGTGCCACCAAGTGGAGGAGATATGGGAGGAGGTGCAGGCTTTGCAGCATCAGAGAGACATGATCTTCTCAGAAACCCTATAGCTTCAAAGGCCCTGAACCAATGCTGCAGTGCAGACTCACAAAAAGTCTGTCCCTAGCAGAATGGTAAATGAAAACCTTTGGAAGGCCAAGACTGGAAGACCATGACTTCCAGCATCAAGAGGAAGGCTCCTGCTTGGTCAGTAAGTCATATGAGGAGAGGCTGAGGGAACTGGGCATGTTTAGTTTGGAGGAGGCTGAGGGGAGACCTCATTGCCCTCTACAACTACCTGAAAGGAGGCTGTAGAGAAGTGGGTGACAGGACCAGAGGAAGTTGCGGCAGGGCAGGTTTAGATTACATATTCAGAAGAATTACTTTATGAAAGAGTGGTCAGGCACTGGAACTGCCTGCTCAGGGAGGTGGCTGAGTCACCATCCCTGGAGGTACTTAAGAAACATGTAGAAGTGGCACTTCAGGGCATGCTCTAGTTGCATGCACTAGTGGCCAAGATTGTAAGGGGTTTTTGTGTGTGTATGGTTGGACATGGTGAGGTCCTTTCCAGCCATGATGATTCTGTGATTCTGTGATTCTGTGCTCCTCCAGAAGGCTCTGAACTATGGAACAGGTTTACTGTCTTCAAAGCTGAAGACAATCTGGGTGTGCTTTTGAGAGAGATTATAAGGATTACAGACCAGACCAGTACAAATGACATTATAATGGGTGTCTGCGATAGGAAGAACAAGTAGATGAGACCTTCTACAGATACCTATAAGTAGCCTCATGTTTTCAGGCCATGGTCCTTATGACACACTTCAACCACCCCAACATCTGCTGCAGGGACAACACAGCAGGGCATAAGCAATCTGGGAGGTTCCTGGAAAGGATCAATGACAAATTCCTGACCCAACCCATAGAGAAGCCTACAAGAAGCCTCTGCTGAGGCTTTCTGTGACAACAAAACTCATCTTCACAAACAGGGGAGGTCTTAGGGTTGTTAAATTCAAAGGCAGCCTTGTCTGCAGTGACCATGAGATGGGAGCTTTTGAGCAGTGAAGAGGGCAAAAAGCAAGATCACAACCCTTAACTTCAGGAAATCAGGTTTTGCCCTCTCCAGGATCTGCTTGAAAATCCTATGGGAAAATATCCCAGAGGGAAGAGAAGTCCAAGAAAACTGGCTTATATCTGAGGATCTAAGCTCAAGAACAAATCATTTAAGTGAGCAGGAATTCAGGCATAAATGCCAGAAGGCCTGCATAGATGAACAAGTAGCTCCTGGGAAAAGTCAAACATGAAAAGGAAGCACACAGAAGGTGGACGCAGGGACAGGTAACCTGGAAGGAATACAGAGACACTGTCCAAGCATTCAGAGGTAGTTAGGAAAGCCAAACCCCACCTGGAATTTAATCTAGCAAGGATTGTCAAATGCAACAAGAAGGCCTCCTACATAAGTACATGAATGGGAAAAGAATGATTGGAGAAAACGTGCTTCTGCTGCTAAAGGCAGCAGAGGACCTGGTGACACAAAATATGGAAAATGCTGAGGTACTGAATACCTTCTTTACTCCAGTCTTTTCTAAAGACCACTCTTCAGAAGTCTAAGAACACACAGACTCAGTGAAAGTAGACAGCAAGGAAGACTCGCCCTAGGTGGAAGAGGATCAGGTTAGAGAATACTTAAGCAAACTGGACCCTTTTATACATGGGTCCTGATGGGGCGGACCCACAAGTACTGAGGGAGGTGCCTGATGTGATTGCAAGGGCAGACTCAATCTTTGAATAATCATATGCATTGAGAAAGATGCCTGAAGAATGGAAGAAAGCAACTGTCAATCCTATCTTCAAAAAGGAAGACCCAGGGTAAAACAAGCCAGTCAGCCTTACAGCGATACCTGGGAAGGTGATGGAACAACTTAATACCTGGAAACAATGAAGGACAAGAAGGTGATCAGGAGTAGTCAGCATGGATTCACCAGTGGGAAGTCATGCTTGACTAACCTTCTACAATGAAATGGCTTGCTTAGTAGATAAGGGGAGAACAGTGAATATAGCATACCTAGACTTGAGTAAAGCTTTTGACACTGTCTCCCATCCTGATAGAGAAGTTAGTAAGCATGGGCTGGAAAAGCAGACAGGGAGGGGGTTGAGAACTGGCTTAACAATCAAGCCCAGAGGGTGGTGAACAGTGGTACAAAGTCTAGTTGGAGACCATGTGAGTAGTGTGAGTAAGTAGTGAGTAAGGATCAGCACTGGGTCCAATATTGTTCAACAGTTTTATTAATGACATGGATGATGGGGCAGAGTGTGCCCTCAGCAAAACCAGGAAGAGAAGCTGAGGCAGCAGAAAGGTGTCCCATTCAGAGAGACTTCAAAAGGCTGGAGAAATGGGCCAAGAGGAACTTAACAAATTCAGCGAAGGGAAATGTGAAGTCCTGCACGCAGGAAGGCAGCAGTGAATGTGCATTGTCATCCCAGGCACCAGTAAAATGTTCAGGAAAACCCAACTGGAAAGCAGCTTTGCAGAAAAGGGCCCGTGGGTCCTGGTAGGCACCACGTTGCAATGTGCCAGCAATGCGCCCTTGCGGCAAAGGCCAATGGTGTCCTGGGAAGAATGTTGCCAGCAGGTCGAGGGAATCATAGAACTATCTACGTTGGAAAAGGACACTTAAGACGATTGACTCCAATCATAAACCTAACTCTGTGGAGTCCACTAATAAACCATGTCTCTTAAGCACTACATCTGCATGTCTTTTAAAGACATGCAGGAGCAGCCAGTTTGTCCAGGAGTATGCTGTGGGAAAGGGTGTTAAAGACTTTATTAAAGTCTAGCTAGACAAAATCCACAGCCCTTCCCTCATCCACTAAGTGGGCCACCTTGTCATAGAAGGAGATTGGGTTAGTCAAATAGGGCCTGTCTTTCATAAACCCATGCTTACTGGGCCAGATCATCTGTTTGCCTGTACATGCAGTGTGATGGCACTCAAAATGATCCGCTCCATTACCTTCCCCAGCACTGAGGTCAGACTGACAAGCCTGTAATTTCCTGATCCGTCTCCTGGCCCTTCTTGTAGATGGGTCTCACATTTACTAACTTCCAGTTAGCTGGGACCTCCTTGTTTTGCCAGGACTGCTGATAAACAATGGAAATTGGCTTGGCGAGTGCATCCACCAGTTCCCTCAGTACCCTTGGATCCCATCCAGAGCCATACTTGTATGTGTCTAAGTGGTTTAGCAGGTTGCTAACCATTTCCCCTTGCATTATGGGTGCTTCATTGTGCTCCGCATCCCCATTTTCAAGCTAACAGTGCTGGGTACCCTGAGAAAAATTGGTCTTACTACTAAAGACAGATGCAAAGAAAGCATCACGTACCTCAGCCTTTTCATCATCCTTTGTCACTATGTTTTCCCTCACACAGGGGGAAAGATGGTGAGTGACAAAGTGAGACAGCGAGAGGTAGAGACAGAAGGAAGCAAGCACAAGGGAAAGAGAGTGAGAGGTAAACAAAGGCATCAAGAAAGAATTAGAAGCAGACAGGAGAGATTGCACAAGTCAGAGTAATCAGGAGGGACAGTAAAACAGAGCAAGTGAGGAAAGGACACTGGGAAAGAAGTGAGCTGAGACAGGAAAAAGATTTTAAACCCCAATGTATAAAACCACATTGAGGAAAGGAGGAAGATAAGAAAGAGGAAAGGTCAGGCAAAGAGTGAGATGGAACAAGATAGCCGAAAAGCATGACAGGGAAGAAAGAAGGGAAAGAGTGAAAGAGCAAGTAAGTGGGTATAGAAGACAGGATGAGGCAGATAAGCAAAAGGAAAGACAGCAGCTGAGAGGGAAAGAGAAAGTGATCAAGGAGAGAGGCAGAGGGAAGTGAGTGGGAAAGAGAGGGACACAAAGGCAGAAGAGACAAAGAGAACAAGAGGGAAAGGGAGTGAGATGGAAAGACAGGAGGATGCAAGAGAGAGCAAAAGAAAAGCAAGAGTCAAAGGCAGCAAACAATAAAGAGGGAAAACACATCAAAAAGAAGGGAATGCAAGCAAAAGAGGCAAAGGATAGAAAAGTAACCAAGAGGACAAGAACAAGAACAAAATGGAATGAGTGAGAGACCATGTCAGACAGCCCTGTGGAGTGTGAAAGATGAGAGGAAGAGAGAGGGAAAAGAGGAGTGTGGCGGGGGAGGAAGCACATTGGCGGTGGTGGGGGGGAGGGTTATTACACAAGCATAAGTAAGAGTGAAAGAGTAAGGATGAGAGAAAGAGGGAAAGCAATGAAAAAAGGGAAAGCACATAACAGAGGGTAAGCATCTACAAGACTAGCATCTCCCTAGTATGTAGGCTGGGAGTGGACAAGAAGTTGGGAATGGAAACAGCCAGGGCAGCTGACCTCAACTGACCAATGGGATATCCCATAAATTGTGCTCAGCAACAACAGCTGTGGGAAAAAAGGAATAAGGGGAGGATATTTGTGGTTACCAGTGTATTCCCAAGTAACTGTTACGCATGATGAGGCGCTGCTTTCCAGCAAAGTGGCTAAACATCTGCCTTTCAATGGGAATATGTGAATGAATTATTTATTTTGCTTTGCTTGCATACACAGCTTTGTTTCCCTTATAAGCTTGTCTCTTTCTCAACCCACAAGTTTTCTCATGTTTGCCCTTCCGATTCTCTCCTCTATCCCACTGGGAGGAGAGCAAATGGCTGTGTGATGCTTAACTGTCAACTGGGGTTAACCCATAACAGAGGGAAAGACTACATAAAAGAGAAAGGAAAGCATCAGAGGCCAAAACATGCAAGAGAGAGGAACAAGCAAGCAAGAAGGAAAGCCCAAAACCAATACAGAAATAGCATGCATGAGAGAAGAAAAACATGCATTGGGGGGATAGCATGCGAGAAAGAATGCAAGAAAAAGCATGAGAAAGTGACAGAAAGGGAAGGAAAGCATGCACAAGAGGGGAAGTTGCATAACAGCGACACAAAAAGCCCAGGACAGCAAGAAACAACATGAAAGAGAGTGAAAGTGTACAAGAGAAAGGAAAATCCCTCACATGCAAGAAAGGTGGAAAGAACATGACAAAAAGGAAAAGGGCACAAAAGCGGGGATCAACAAGAAGGAGAAAAAAGAAAAGTGCATGCAAGTGTGAGTGTGACAGAGAGCAAATGCCCAAGATTAAGGGAAAGAGAACACGAGAGAAACTACAGAGAAGCTATACGGAAAGCAGAGATATGAGTTAGAGATAGAGCATACATGAGAGAGGGGGAAAGCATGCAAGAGGTAAACATGAGATACAGGGAAACAGAGGAGACAGAGTGTGTAAGATAGAAGGGGAGGGTGTTAGCAAAAGAAAGTGCAAGGCAGACAAAGCACAAGAAAAAGAGAAAATCACATGTAAGATGTGAAGTGCAGGGAAAAGTGCAGAGAGAACACAAAAACAAGCAAGCAAGAAAAGCCAAGCGTGATGAGACAAAGTGCTTGTGATAACACATGTGACAGAGAAAGGGTAAATTGGCCTAAAAGAAAGCAAGCAAGGCAGAAAGACAGCAAAAGCATATCCATGAGAGATGTATTGTGAAAGAGACAGAGGAACTGTATGAGGGAGGAAGGGAAAGTACTCACAGTAAAGGAACAGTGCATGACAGAAGTAATGCAGAATCCGTATGAAGAGTGTTCAAGAGAGACAAGAACAGATGCATGTGACAGAGGTAAAGCATGTAAGAAAGGGAAGGAAACCTACACAATTGGGAAGAAAAGAAAGCATGTGAGTGGGGGTGAAAAACTATGAAAGAGACAAGTTTAACCAAGAAGGTAAACATTTGGGAGGGAAAGTAGGCAGAAGAGGGGGACATGTGTTAAATAAGAAAGCAAAAGAGAGCATGAAAGTGAGAAACACTCACAGTACAGACAAGGAAAGCTTGAGCCAACAATGAGAAAGTGAAAGAGTGTATGAAAGAGAGAGGGAACATGCATGACAGAGCAGGAAACTGATTTAGAAAAAGTGTGTGAGAGAAAGATGAAAAGCATGAGAGAGAGGGAAAGCATACCAGAAATAGAAAGGGAAAGCAAATAAGGAGAGGTAAATATACATATAAGGAAGTGAGAGAAAGAGAGGGAGCATGCATGAAAGAGGGGAAAGGTGCAATAGAAAGATCAAGGGAAAGGTGCCAGAGAGGAGAAACGCACACTAAGAATGATGAAAGGTATGAGAGAGGGAGTGTACGTAAAGAAGAAGAGATGTTCATTAGAGGTGGAATACACATGTGAAAGAGGGAAAGCATGTAACAGAATAGGAAAGTACAGAGTGAGATTGCAAGTATCAAGACAGCAAAAGGGATGGGGGGGAAATGGCTGCACAAGGGAGGGAAAGTGTCCCCAAGAGAGGGAAAGCACAAGAGAAAGCAAGCACTGGAGAGAAGGCAGAAGAAAGGCAAAGTGGATGAGACAGTATGTATAAATAAGAGAGTGAAAGCACACAAAACAGGGAAAATATGATAAGTTGCAGAAGTCAGAGACTGAAAGTGTGTGACGGTGCAGGTGTGCAAGAGAGCTCAGGCATGCCTTGTTACACATAACAATATGTGCAAGAGAAGGAAAACCCAAGATGGAGAAACTGAGATAGAAAGGATGTAACAGGGTGAATATGAGTCAAAAACCTTGTAAGGCAGAGAGGGAAAGCAAGGGAGGCAAAACGTGTGCAAGAGAAAAGACCATGCAGTGGAGACAACAAGCATGCAAGAGACACAAAGTATGTGCAAGACTGTGAGAGTGAGAGAGACAAAGACAGCTTGTGAGAGAGATGGAAGTGCCCAAGAAAGGAAAATAAAAAGTGCAAATGTGTGGACATTATAAGAAAGGGGGAGGAACAGTGAGCGTAGAATAAATGTAGTAGCAGTGTGAGAGAGAGATAAAGCTATGTAAGGATGACTACACAGACAGATGAGCAGAGAGCTAGACAGGGACAATGAAAGGAACACTGAGGCAGAGGGTGAGCAGTAAGCACAGTGAGAGGGAAAGAGAGGACAGAAAAGTTGGGGAGGGAGTGAGGGACCACAGAGGAGCGGGGAAGAGACCAGGAGGGACAATGGGAGAGACAGAGTGAGGGGCATAGACAGCAAGAGCAGGGAGGGGTGAAAAGTGACAGGAGGGACAGAAAGACACTGAGAGGGAGAGAGGAAAGGACACAGAGAAAGGAAGAAGGGACAGCACATGAGAGGAGAGAACAGCAAGGGCAGGGAGAGACATAGACAAAGGGATGGGGAAGGAGCAGCAGTGAGAAGGTGGGAGTCATGAGACAGAGAGAGACAGACAGAGAGCAAGAGGGATGGAGTGACAGAAGGACAGTGGTGGGCAGGAAGGGCAGTCAGTGAGACAGATGGGGACAGCCAGTGAGGAGAGGGACAGGGAGACAACGGACG